>CP092092.1:38005755-38188255 GCA_029203775.1 Neoneuromus ignobilis
GACTATACTTCATTTTGAAGTCTCTTTAAATAATAGTATATTTTATATATATATATATATATATATATATATATATGTAATAAAATATTAAGATATAAATAAAGTTCATGAAATCACTGACCAGAAATGAACTTAATGTATTGTAAAATAGTACTTATATTGCAACTAAAAATAACTGATTCATTAAAAACTCAAATTTGTCTTTAACAAGATCTTTACAAAACCTCATCTAAGTGGAAATAAATTTTATATTCACAAGAGATTTTTTTACATGCTTCAAATAAAATTATAAAACAGATAATGATCTAAAACATATACTGTAGACATGTTAAATGTTCTTGATTTTGGAGGATATTTTTCTTTTTTCGTATATATATAATTTATGATAATAAATAAAGATCTTTATTTATAGGGTTTTAAAATTTTATAATCATAAAATTCACATTATGAAGTAAAATATATATTTGATTATTTTAAAAATAATATTTTAAAACATAAATTCATTGATTTAATTAAAATATAATAATGTTATAAATTTAATAATATATTTAAAAAATATTTTTTTATCCGAATATTATTTTTAATTCAGTTCATGTTAATATAATGATATGTGATACTAAAAAATATCAATAATAAAAATACATATCAAAAATAATTGATTTATGATTAAAATTTGGTACATAAAACATATTTCTGGTTAGTGAAAATTAAATTTAATAAAACTTTTCCATGACTGGATTTAATTTATTTTATAAAAAAGTTGACTGAAAAACTGTTATAGAAGTCAATGCATTACTAGTACGCTGACTTTTAATTATTCAAACTTGGTTAGTTTCTACTAAAGGAAATTTAAAATCTTATAGTGATAAAGATTTTAATTAAAAAATATTTGCATTTTAATTTTAAATTTTCTGCACATGTTTCATCATAATTTGTAATTATTTTATTAAAATTATAGTTAACAGAATATCTAATATCGACATAGTTCTAGATTACAAAACTTAATTATATATATATTTTTTTAAAAAAATAATGAAAATGTGGAACGGCTTAGAAATGTGTTATACGAGTATATATTTTATTGTACATTATTTATATGTTTATTAGATTTTATATTTATTGAGTAGAAAATGTAACAAAATTATTCTTTTCAATTTTTAGTTATTTTAAATGAAATAAAATGTACTAAATTGTAAATAACGCCGATTCGTAAATTTTTATTCGACTGTACTTCTAATTCTGCACATTTCTCGTATTTATAATATGATTCAACATTATAACGCTATTACCGATACTATGTCGTATAAGGAACACGTGACGACCCCATTTGTGGTCATTATTATTGGTAACGGATTATTAAACGGCGACACTAATAATTTATTGCAATTTTATTGCAAGCAAATATAAATGGAAAACAAAGAAAGACACGTAGTGGAATATTAAGAAATACCAACGTTATTGACATTCGAACGGAAAATAAGGAACAGTATATTATAAAAGGCAGTTTTATATAATATAAAAATTAATGAAAACAAATACTTATTTTCCTACACGAATTTGCTCCTATATATGAAATATATTTCCGTGTAGTTCTATTTTTATTTTCGTCTCCCATAACTTTTATCACCTACGGTAATTGTTTTCACACGTGTACGGGGTATGTCAATAATCCGATATGAGGCGTGTATATAATATATAACTATATATATATATATATATATATATATTTTCCAATACCCTCGAACAATACAAAGGATAATAGAAGTTAGACAGGGTTCAAAGTTAATGTGGTCGTAATAAAAGAATTGAATATGGTCTGTATTTTCTCACATTATTGTATCACGTGGATTGTAAATATTGGGTATTTTATTGATCCTTTTTCTTTATTAAAAGATTTTTCTATCACTCCTTTCTATATACTCATAAATACACATAAACATACATATATTAATATTTATATATATATATATATATATATATATATAAATGGTTTTTAAGATAAATTATGATTTTTGATTATTAAACAAAATATCTACGATAAAAAAGTATGTTTATAAAAATTCATGTCCTTTTTAAAATAACAGAAATAGAATATCAATTGATAATTATTAAAATTAATAAAAAAATATACGAAAATTATTTAATGTGAGTTTAGATAAAAATTAAAATTAATATTTGTCATTTTTGATGATACAATTATTTAAATATATTTTATTTAAATAATTGCTTTTATTTCCTCAAATGATTTAGATCAATATTAATTATAGAAATATATAAAAGCAAAGATAGATTCAATTTTTGAAAATTTATATAAATATATGTGTAAAGAGACTAGTTAAAATTCTATTGAGCATTTTAATACAAAATTAATTTTCATCTCCAACACCACAATATGTTATAAAGTGTTCAATAATTATTTATTGTTCACTTTGTAGATTTAAAACTTTTTAATTTGTTATATATAAGAAAGAATTTAAATATTTCAAATTAAATTTCAATTCGTAGATGAAATTATTTGTATAAAATCAGTATTGGTTTTTTATTTCATATAAAGATCTATAAATGATGAGAAAAATAGGTTAAAAATACATTTAAATATAGATTTTACTATACTTGAAAGAAATATCGTTTTGTGTATAGATTTTTATAGAAAAACACATATGGAAAGGTAAATATTTTAGGTAAATAGAATAATACTGTTGTTGTTTATAAACAGACATTTTCATTGCACCGTTCAAAATCAAACTTCACTAAAATATAGCTATAAGTTTAAATCCAGCCGAATATATTTTCAAATCCGATCAATGGGATTTGAGGGATAACTAAAGCACACCCTAACCAGAGAACGTACAGTTATATTCAGCATCACTAATGGAAAAGCAGATTAAAGTCTGACAGATCTATACGGTGTGTGATCTATAGGTTTCGATTTACTATACCTATTTTTCATTGAATTTTTCAATAGAAAGAAAGAAACAAATGTGACGTACACTGTATTACTGAATAAGTGCATTTCAGTCAGACAGATGACACGGGTGTAACAAATAACTAAACGATAAAGTATGCGACGTAAACCGACGTCAATGTAAAAGGGGAATACATTTTAATAGGACCACAATTGAGTTATCTTTGTTTAGATATTTACATAGAGATTTTGAAAACACATGCTTGTTAGTTAAGTCATCTAGTAGATATATTCATTTCTTTTCATTTTATTTCATGTCTTCTGTCGCGATGTTTGCACGATCGAATAGAGATAGAAGGTCTATTAAAATGACGATGACATTTAAATTCACCACGAAAACTATTCAGATTTATGTCTAAAATAAAAGGAATATTATTCAAACAGTGTACTTTATCGAACGTTTATTTGAATTCGAGTCTAAAGATCTGAATCTATTTTAAATTCTAAATATGTCTCTGGAGAGTCTTCTTTGAAAATGACTCGATATCATATATATATATATATATATATATAAAATTTGAAGTCTATTTCTTAGATACTAATTTCAAATTAATCACCTTTAAATATTATTCAATATTTTTATTTGCATATTAATGAAACGATAAGTAAGTTACTTATATTTTATTTAAATTGTAAACATATTTTAACAACCTGTCTAACAATTTGAGGATTTGTTTTGTTGTTAAAATATTTTAGAACCCTTACAAGGATCAAAAGATATTAAATATTCCAGACGTATAAAAAACACATCACAATACTACAATAAACATGCATCTATAATGCATTAATGAATAATCGAATAAATTCAGATTTGGATATCAATTTCTACGAATTGAGTTTTAAATAAGAATTTATTTCAAGTAAAACTTATATAAGATTATTGTATTTTTTTACTTAGAAAAATATATTCAAACAAAAATATGTAAATCAAATTTAAATTTTTTTTTTGAAATATATGATTTCAAAATAAAATAAAATTGATAACTCAATATCAATACTGTCTGTATTATTCTATTTGCTACTTATAAAAATAACCTAACTTTAAAAAAAAATGTAAAAATAAATAAATACATAGAATGATTCCATTACGTTTTTCAATCAATTACGTTAGCTAGACTAAAAAATCTACCATTTGTCGGTTTCATGTTGTATAACGATAAATGATTGATTTAAGAGGATTTCGCAATGAAATTTCGAACTGAATTTATGAATAACGACTCTTATACAACTATGTGAAAAATAGAGAAAAAAATACATATGTACGGTATTTGGTAGATATCAGTTTGCAGAATTTTCTATTGTAGTAGTTTTCGTAAAGTGTATACTTTTTAGTTCTAGTCAAGCATGTTCACATTCATCGCTGAACTTTTGAGTACAAGCTTGTTTTGTTGGTAGTGTAAAAAGAAAAAAGATTATAAATTCTCGATTGTTAGTTATTGAATCCATTTTGTATATTTATAAAAATATACAAATTATAATCACATATAATAAAAATTACAACCTTTAAAAATTATTAAGTACAATGTGCATTTTAGTAAGAAAATAAATTAATTAAAATTAAATTATCGATACAAATTTTATAATACAATTCATAAAAGTTTTAATAAGCTACAACTAAAATAATTCTGTTACTATTATTATTATTTACATAGCTTTTTAATTAAAATATAATTTTAGACGAGAATGTTTTTGATTTAATAATAACGTTGAAATTAAACTACATCCTTTGTATTTTCTATGAAATGAACTTTAGAAAACAATAAAGCAATTATTAAAACTGTTATTTCTTTAAATTGAAATTTCCGTTTTGTATAAATTTATTTGTATTTTATAACAAAATTTCTGTTGGATAAGAAAATACAGAAATTTCAATTTAATAAAAGAAGTTTTTTTATATAAACATTATTTTATGTAAACTTATAAGATATTATATTTTTATTTTCATATAATTATAGAAAGATATAACAGCGTTTATAAAGTTATAATTTTCAAAACTGTATTTTTTTGAGGTTAGAAATGATTCATTAAAATTAATATACATATTTATATATATGTGCGTGTGTATATAATGAATATTTATTATATAGAGTAGATTTTAAGAAAATTTGAGGAAAATAATTTATTGATTAATATTCATTTCCTCCTTAATCATACAAAAAAGCATATAACCTTTATTTACTACAACAAAAATAACATTAAAATAATAGTAAACAATGAAAGAAGTCGTTGGAAAAAAAACAGATATTTCCTACCACAAATACGTCGTCTTCGTGTAAGTATTTATTTGTTACACGTGTACGTAATTTGTAAAATGAGGTAATGTGAAATTAAACGTATAAAAGAAGGAAAACAGTTACCTGTTATTTGTTTATTCACTAAACATGATTGTTATTGAGAGCATATAAATGTCGATATAAGACTCATCGTTAATTCTACTTGAACGTAAAAAAGATAAAGACACCCCCAAAGGCTCTTTTAATAAATAGCTTACGTGGGTCAGCTTGACATGGCCAATTATAGTGAGATATCTTTTTTAGATATCGTTGCGTTAGGGAAACATTCGAATCCAACCCATGTCATTGAAAGAAAAAGAACGCAATCGCTTTTGAATCCGTTACGTGTATGTGAGGTATATACGTTTCTATTTCCAAGTTAAAAATATAGATGTTACAGTAAGTAATGTTTCAAAAAGTGACAATTTAATATTTCTATAAATATATTTTTTGACATTTATTCTTTCGTTTTGATTCAAGTTCTTCGATTCGTTTATCACTGAAAAATAAATATTATTCGATAAAAAATATATTATAAAATGTGAATTATTATGAGGTGAAAATATTGTATAACATTAAAATTATTAAGATATTTACGCAACGGTGTCGATTTTCATCCCTCAAATGATTCACGCCGAAATGCCTTTTTTTGATACTTCGTGTACCCTTGTGAGGGTTTATTTGTAATAAAGGGTAGATGTGTAACCATAGTGTGGTCATATGGTGAAGTTGAGTTCACGAGGGACACATCCATTTCAAAGTGACACCTTTGTACACATTACCGAGTCCGGTATTTAAAAATATACAAGTAGTCATCGTAAACACTCAAACTTCTTCACAAGTACGTATATTATATATAATCACAGATGAGTCAGCTCTTTTAGATGATAATGGATATAAAATAAAGGGTTGTGCACTCGGATTGCAAATTTCGAACGACTTGAATGATATGCTAATGGTAATTTATTTTTGAACATGAATTAAATTTATTAAAGTCATTTATATCCATTTATTTATATTTATCTTCCCTCTAATTATCTTCCATCCATCCATCCATATATATATATATATATATATATATATATATATATATATATATATATATATATATATATATATGAGTGTATTACAGGATATAAATTTTGAATAATAAAAAAAATAAATTCAGGAAGATAGTTAAGATAATCTCGTAACTACGAGACGAATCGATCATTTTCTAACATTAGAAATGCACGAGACCTAATCTTTGGTTAAAAAAGTAAGTGAAGAATTAAAAACGAAGAAAAAATAGCAATCTCATCTAAACAGATTACCTGCTAATACGTGGATAGCGAGTCCGTGGTGTCTGCATCAGATAACACCTAAGATGTCTTGCAGACGTTCTGTGTTCAGAATCAGGTGACATATACGTCGAGTTAAGCGACGTTAAAGTAGGATTAAGAGATTGATGTAAAACGAATAAAAATGGTTCTATTTTTTTTTATTTGTACGTATGTGAAAATTACATGTCTGATAAGTACGGCGTAAAAAATTACTTTGATAGTGTGAAAAATGTAATTAGGATATTTTTATGTTTGTGTTCTGTAGTATACATATCTGAAGTTGTTATGTTAATTATACAATGAAATATTTAACAGAATATGGAGAATAAATAATTAAGATTTATAATATAACGATGATAAATTAATAAAAATATTTTATAATGAATTAAGTAAATAAATAATGATTACAAAAAGTGAAATATTCAAATTTATATACCTATGTATAAAATTACAAATAATAAATGTTTTCTGTGATTTACATTATTAAATATTATTTCAAGTATATATTAAAAAAATACATTATTATATAAAATTTTAATGTACTATTTATGAAATATATTTAGTAATTTAAAATCATATTTGAAAAATTTACTTATTGACATTTATCTGATTTTTCTCTAATGCTCTAGATATAATAAAATTGATTTATGTATACACATGTGTATAAAAGTCGTTTTTATAATAACAAAATTGATGAATGTAAAAAATGAAAAATGAATACAAGAAAAAAACTGGTAGTATATCTGTTATTCGCATAATACTATAAATTTAATTATAGATTTTTTTATAAAACTAAACTATAGTTATGGAAAACTGAATACTTTCTAAGATGATTCTTGAATAGATAATTTCCATATATTTTATTATAATGCACAGTTCGGTCGAAGTATCGTAAAATAAATAGCTATACTAGAATATTCAATAGAAATTTACGACAAGTATGGTTTCTGTGTGGCATATCTCACTTCCTCGGTATCAAGCGACAAATTGATAATTTCCGCGAGATGTCATGACCGAAACATGACCACTCGACTACTTCAAAGCAAATTTCCCTGTAGGTATGCAAACGGATATGGTGCCCTTCCTCGTACTATACAATCATAAGCTGTAATGGAGTCTCCCAGGGATCATAACCGCCATCACTATACTACACCCGTTGCTTGCCATAAGCGTCATTTCCACCATGGCACTTTGTCATTCTTACGTCCCGACATGAATCATCTAACGTTCAAACCCTACCTGCTCTGTCTGTCTGTTCGCCAACTTACTACCATGCATGTGTTTTACTACTATATGATGCAACGAATAGCAGGGGGGTGGATATTGTACAGACATATATGGACCTGTTTACTGATTCTATTTGGAAGTGGTCAAAAGGAAACTTTCCCTTCTATGCGAGTCCTGGTGGTGTTTTATGCATAACGTTTCAGAATTATTGTTAACACTTTATATATATATATATATATATATATATATATATATATATATATATATTTGTATGTATAAAATTAAATTACGAATTTTCAACGTTAACAGCAAATAACATATTTATCTTCTTTAAAAACTAGAAAATTATTGTTCGTGTATGAAGAGTCTATAAGTTTTTAAATAATTTTCAATAACATATTATCTGACTTTTAAACCAAAAATAAATATTGAATTACATAAAGAAGTACAAATATCAAAACCAGACATATTAAACAAAATTAGAATATTTATTCCTATGATGAAAATATTAAAAATATATGGAGTGAGACAGTATGAATACACAATTATAAAATATAATTGTAATAAGAGACATCTCTTCTATGTATTAATTTTTGAATGCTTGTATTAAATTGTTTGGTTTTATATGTAATTTCAAATAATCAATTTTCTGAACTTGAGAAGAGAAAAATCGGTAATGTTGAAGGAGAACAGATTAACTCACTACAACATTAAAAAATCAATAATCTTAAAGTTGAACAACTACTTTTGTTTAGTAATCTCAAATCGATCTTGCACACATCACAGAGAGCAATATGTGAAAGTTTTTAAATAATTTTTATATTTCGATAAGACGTTATTTAATTTTTAAACTAAAAATGAGTATTAAATTATATGAAGATAGTACAAATGCCAAAACCAGGTATTTTAGACAAAATAGGAATATCTATTCCTAGGATGACATTATTATAAACATTTGGAGTGAGGCAACATGAATAAAAAATTACAAAATATAATTGTAATAAAATAAATCTCCTATACATTAATTCTTGAATGCTTGTATTGAATTGTTTGGGTTTTAGATGTAACTTTAAACAATCAGTTCTTTGAACTGTAGAAGAGAAAAATCGATAATGTTAAAGGAGAACAAATTAACTCACTACAACATTAAAAAAGTCAATAATCATGAAGCTGAACAACTACTTTAGTTTAGTAATTTTAAATCGATCTTGCACAAATCACAGATAGCGATATGTGGAAGTTTTTAAGTATTTTTTATAATATTTTGTTAAGACATTATTTAATTTTTAAACCAAACATGAATATCAAATTATATGAAGCTAATATAAATGCCAAAATCAGGCATATTAGACAAAATAAGAATATTTATTCCTAAGATGATATCAATGTGGGATAGCATAAATAAAAACAGCAAGATACAACTGTAATAAAATACATTTGTTCTATACATTAATTTTTGATTGCTTATAATAATTGTTTGTTTTTTTATATACAGTTTTTGAACTTTAGAAGTTAAAAATTAATAATGTTAAAGGAGAGCAAATTAACTTTCTATAAAATTACAAAATCAATAATCTTAAACCTGAGTAACTATTTTTTTTCAGTAATTTCAAATTGATCCCTGCACAGATCATGTAATACCACCATGTGAAAGGAAAGTTTGAGGTCCAATGTACGAAATATTCTTTGTTTTATGCTGAAATTAAAATTAGATTATTTGAGAATAATATATTTTAAACTGGTTATTTTATTTTAAATATTTTTCAAAATGATTTGTTTTTTAATTATGTTTTTTTTTCAATCATTACAAATGTCCTATTTCATTTTGAAGTGTTGTTTATTATTTGTAGTTACAAACTGAAAATTGTATCATAAAATGTCCATGTTGTCAATTGAAGTAAACAAAATGTATATTTAATATTTTTTTAAAAAATATTTCCTTTATATATTTCTCTTCATGGTCTATTTTACTATTCCACCACTGTATATATGCACACATGTACACATATTGAGTGAACATTTTCACGTCGAAACCGTCTTACGAACAAATATTGTGTTTCTTGAAATATAGTTATGTATTTGTCACATTACTGTCTTACATTTTTTCTTTTTAGGAAAAGTTTATTTCTTTTACTTTGACGTTCGAGGAAATTACTTTCTTAATTCAAATTTATTCGTATGAGCCGTGTCCGGATCTGTACTGATTTATTATTCAACAGTTTTGTGTTCTAGTTTTATTGCTTTTAATGATTTTTCGAATAAAAAATAAATTTGTAATAAATTAAAATTGGATAAGTGTAAGAAAATAATATTTTAAATTTATTTTTAGTAGGAAAAACGACGAACGTATGTAAAATAATCGACTGTGATAAAATTTTATTGAATTAAGTACCTCGACGTTGCTATTAAGATCGTACGACGATAATACATAATTATTTCAACATCTGTTAAAGATTAATTGTTATTATAAGAAAAACAAAACCGTACTCGAATCGTAGGTATGGGTCAGTTGTTAGATTCCCAGATTTTTTGCACCAGCAACATATATAAGCACAATCTCCCTGCCAGCAATTCATTGTGTTCGTGTGGCGTATGACAAATGGTAGTGGTCATGCAAAGGTCGTCACCGCTTGGGTCCATTACCGGACTCTGTGACGCTGAGTGATGACCACACTGGGGTCAATGTCAACGCGATGCAGTGAATGAAGTGACGTGTCACACGAAGGACCCTCAACCAAGTCTCTCTGCGGCGGAACGGTCATCATCTGTCTGCAACTACATCATCGCACATACACACACGTACGTACGTATCTTCCAGACATGGTTCCATGTCTCAAAGGATATTTGTACAGTATGCGAGGTTGTGACAGTAATTTACGTGTGCATACGCGTGTTGATTTTTCATGTTCAATTTTCTAAGATATTTGTTTATATAGCCACGAAAGACATACTACTCACTCATGTAATAAATGTATATATGTGTGTGTGTTTTATGTAGAAAATACGTTATGCAAATACACGACTGTATGCATTTAAATAACTGATTAAATATTTATATAATATTCAATAAAATCAATAGAATTCTATATATAATAATATATTACAGCGAATGTAATTGCATACACAATAATTAATATTGTATGATTGAATTGTTTGAATAATTTAAAATAGCTATGAAATAATTCGAATATCAATTGAATATATAACCTAAAAATAAGGTTCGATTATATTAAAAAAAAATAAAAAAATATTTTTTAATTTTTTTCTGAATAACTAATTTCTAAATTGATTTTTTTCAGTAATATTTTTTATTACAGAATTTATTGAAAATTAATTTCAGTAATAAAAATTGTTATTAACACAATTTTACATTTACTGTTATTATTATTAGAAAAAAAATATTGAGTTCATTTTTCATATTAAAATATGTAAATTAGTAATTGATCAAATTTAATGTAAAGAAAAGTTATAAATGGATAGATGTCTGTTGATGAAATTGTATTTTTCTCTGCTAAAACGTGATTGATAATTATTTATATTGAATACATATAAAAAATAAATACAAAAAACTTTCTAAGAAAAGTTAAACGTTATGAAAAAACAACACAGGTATATATCTATATATATTCGTGGATGAGTATCTGTATTTATAAATATAATTTCATTTTACAGACGATACAAATGCAGTCAATAAATTGGTTTTTATGATTGGTGTTCACGACCGATGCACCGCACGTCATCATCATTATTCTTTTACGGGGGTGGTTTGCAATGACGGGCCATGAAATGATGATGAGGACGAGGTGTAAAGGACGAGGTACGAATCCACACGACACGTAAAATTCGACGGGCTGTAAACTAAACGATTTTTTTGATTAATGACGCTGTCAGGTGGCTCACGATGTTTGTGTAGTGTCGGCGGTGATCGTCAGGTCTGGGATATGTGAACAACGGATGGAAAAATGAGGAATCAATATAAACGAGGATGTTGTTTTTTCCCGACATGTGGAATAACATACACGGCGCTGATGATTCTCTTTTGTACGTCGTATATACACACATACGTAGACGGGATAATGTTTTTTATCGACCTAATAAAACACGTATTGTTTCTTTTTTTATGCTATTTATAACGGGTCTGAAAGCTGATGGACGTGATGTCTTAAACATAAGAGTAACAAATGATATATATCTGGTGTTTTATTACAAGTTAACTTCAAAAAAGTGATATTTTTTCCTGCGATGCTTTGATGTTAAGTTTAAGACACTACTTAAATCATTAATACATAAAATGTTTAATTACTCGCTTTTTATATTCTGTTTTCACATATTGTTGTTATATCACTTGAAATATAAATATATATATTTGTCACATAAATGTTTTTTTTTTACTTTCTTTCTTAATACTTTTTTTAGATACTTCAGAAGACATAAGATCAATATATCTTTCAACATTTCAGTCATCTGTTATTTTAATGTAAGATGGCAAATGATTTAAGATCAAATACGAACTAAACATCTGAATTTCTTAATAGCCTATAAGTTTACTTAAAGAAACACTTATCGATATTAAAATGTATTTATTACTTATTTAAGGGTAATATTTTTAAAAATAAACATGGCATGTGTAAGAAATGAAAATTAAATACAGCATTCATTCATGTTTACTGATATATGTTGTACAGAATTCAAATCTATTCGAATAATATGTACATAAATAGAACTTATTTTTTTAGTAAATCGACAAAAAAAGATTGTTTCATTTCAGTATTTCTTAAAGAAATAAATTTTAATAATTAAATAACAGGTAAATTCAGTATTTAAATTGTACTTAAAAACTGAATTTAAGATATTTATTCTATTTAGTTCACATCTTGTTCGATTATTCAATTAAATTTAAATTTTACTATAATTTATTAACTATAGTGAAATATATTCAAAAAAATATCTCGTTTTGTATAAAATAATGTAATCTTTATTTATAATTATCATTCTCTCAAACAAGGCTTTGTAAATAAATTATAATATACATTTATTATTTAATTAGACTTTAATTTCAATTGTAGAACAATTACACACACACAAATGATATATTAAAGAGGCAATTTGCACCACGCCCTATATATGGACAACGTTTGCATATACGGCTGCATACAGTGAACTATAAGGAACATGTGTGCATTTCTCTATTAGATTTAATTGAGAAAAGAGATTTATGATTATTTCCTGAAGGCAACAATACTAATTTTCACAACAGAGTTGATTTAAGGCTACCGCTATTAAAACGACTTATGTGGGTAAGTTTAGTTTATGTGCAATAATTCAAGAATGAAAGAAATAATTTATTAGTAATTACATTTTGAATAAAATTGTATTTTTTCAAATTGTATAAATTTAAATATACAAAATATGTATATATATGAATAAACTTGAAAAAATATATCTTACATTTATAGTAGGTGATTTTTTTAAAAAATAGTAAAGGTAAAACAGTTATTGATTTTTTTTAATATAAATTTATTTAATTTAATTTTTATATATAAAAAAAATAAATCAGTATTAATGGCTATTTTGGTTCACATTTTATTTAAAAAAAATCAGAAAAGATAAGTTTATATTTTTTATTCTTCTTAAAAATTAGTAAAAATATATTAATTACTAATTTAGTTTTCCAAATGAAATAAGTATGAGATATATTTAATTATTTTTGATTTAATGTTCATTTTTTTTTAATAACATATATTTTATATCTGGACGATACTTCTAAATAAATATTTACAATCAACTTCATATATTTTGTATTCTTATTTTTGTGCTATATTGCTTTTTTATTTTCAGGATTTTTTTTTAAAAAAAATGTAGTTAGTTTTCCAAATGAAATAAGGTTGAGATCTATTTAATTATTTTTGATTTAACGTTTAATTAATTTACTTTTTATCAATATCTAATATTTTATATCTGGGCAATTTTTCTAAATAAATATTTACCACCAACAACATATATTTTCTATTTTTATTTTTGTGTATTTATATTTTTTTTAAATTTAGTGATTTTAAAAAAAAAATTAAATAAGGTTAAGATTTATTTAATTATTTTTTATTTAATATTTAACTTTATTTTTTTATTATCATCTAATATTTTATATTTGGACGATTCTTCTAAAGAATATCTACAATCAATTTCATATATTTTTTATTTTTATTCTTGTGTTATTATACTTTTTTAATTTTTATGATTGTTTTAGTAAATGTAGTTATCTTTCTAAATGAACTAGGGTTGAGATCTAATTAATTATTTTGATTTAATGTTCAAATTTATTTTTTTAGAATTTCTTTACAAACAAAACTAATATTTTTAAGATTTATTTCTAACAATTTCTCAACATTGTAATTCAATACAAATATATTAACGAAGACTGACATCGAAGAAAATTAATGGATATTGTTCTTTAACCTGTTTTTTCTATTTGACTTAGTATGATTACTTATATGCTAATGAATATCAATGATTAATGGAATATATATATATATATATATATATATATATATATATATATATATATATATATATACTCGTGGTGTCTATTCCAACAAGCACAAATCGTACAAAATAATAATCAAAGACAAAACAGCATAAATACACGTACACTTCCTGACAATGCTACGTGAACAAAAGCCGTACATACACACATACATACATACGTACGCATTACATTTCGGTGTGTACATTAGTTATGAAAGGGTTGAATTATGTTCGCCCAGACTCCTATTTTCTTTAATGGATCTTTTGTTTAATATGCGACCGACGCCCACTGTGTTTTTGGCTCCTGCCGATATTAAAACGGGGTACACGGGGGTTCTTCGTGACGTGCGCTGGTAAACAAGCGGGGGGCGTGAATAACAATCGTTTAAGAGGCTGTTAGCGAGCGAGTTTGACGCACGCTTTCGACGATCTCGTTCGGTCAGTTTCAACAGATCCGGTCGTAACAGTTGCGTGTGAAATAATTATTATTAATGTGATGGGTTGGCGTAAATGTACATACACACGGATGAAAAACAACTGTATATCTAATTATAGACGATTTGAAAGATTTCTTCTCACTGATCTAGAACATTGTAATGTACGTACGTGTACGGTTAGAATATATTTTATAATATTTTGTAGAATTGGAACGCAACTGCGCTTGGTTCTTATATAAAGAGAGATAAACGAATCTATTATAGTTTTAAAGAAGTAGAAGTTGTAAATCGTAAGTCGTGGTTCAATAGTTAAGTCGAGTTGTTGACTAATGGATCGTGACTTTGAATTCATGTAGTTATAAAGTATGTTTCAATTCATTAAGAAACGATTGCCTTGAACTAAATTAACCATTTACATATAAAATAATGATTTCATATTCACATTTAATGAATATAACGGATTTTTAATGTTTTCCAACATAATGCATACATTTAATATAACTGTGTAAGTTTTTATTAAGTATTTATTGTTTTTAAACTTTTATGATTACATTTCCTATTTAAAAAAAATAAGAGAATAAAGTAAATAATTCTCTTTTTAATAAAAGTTTTAAAAAATACAGTATTAAAGATTTCAAATATCTATAATATTAAATTAATTAATATAAACGTTTGATAAAAACAATTCTTATATCAAATGATGAATATTTTTTCGTTGAATATTTTTACTTGCTTAACATACAAAAAGTATTTTACAGATAAAATATTATTCCAGAATTATAATTAAAAATCTCAACATTAAATTTATAACATCAAATAATATTGTTAGAAAATCTCATAAGAGTTTAAATTTTGTAATGAAAACTATATAAGGTAGTACAATTAAAACATAAAAAGCTCACATAACGCTAGTTAGACTCTTTTAGTATGTGGTATCAGAATAGTATAATAAAAGCTGGGTTAATAAGGGGTTAGGGGCTGGGATAACTGGGTAAACAGCACAGAGAAAAGTTGCTCGTTTTAATTAAATAGATATTATAAGCTTAGTAGTTCTAATGAAATGCTGAAAGAAATGAAACGGATTAGTTTACCAAAAAGATAATTTGTAACAATTTCTTGTTTATGAAAATAATTTAAAAATTATTCAACACGTAACATTTTGTCAACGAATATTTGTTTAGTTGTATTAAAATATACTTCATATATTTAATTCTATTATAAAAAATATTATTTGGTTGGATATGGTTTTAATATTTTTGAGATTTGTACTTTTATTACTTGGAAATTTGATAGAATATCTATTAAATATGGCTTTCAAAATTGAATCAGCAAAGATATTTTTTTTAAAAAAACAATGATTTTATAACCACCCAACTCGATATTTTTTTACAAATGTTCAATAGTAACAAATAGATAAAAATCAATATCAGAATTTTGCAATATAAAATCGTAGTAATGATTGAATATTTTTATAAAATATTGTAGTATTATAATAAGTGATTAATTTGTGTTTTTTTTGATCTACTTTAACAAATATACATATTATTTACAGTTGAAATGAGTACAAAATGTTAACTGAAAAACAATGTAATAATTCTTAATCAGTAATTCTGTAAAATAATTTGAATAATAAATAATTTTGAATATTTTATTCAAGAATTCTATAATGTATTGTATTATGTACGATATTATTCCGATTGTTTATTCGAACAAATACATAAATATGAAAATATTTATAATAAATGGTACACATGTGCATTCATACATAAAAAACCCTTAGCTACAACCTTTCCGAATCAATATAGATCCCTTATCAAAGTACGTCATGTAAAATTGAATACACACGTCCATTTCTAATTATTAACAACACAAACTGACAACGAAGAAAACAGAAACAACGAAGATATACACGATGTAAGTGAAACAAGTATAAACAGCATTCGATAAATTTAATCTTTCGTGAATGATAAAGGACGCCGAACGGTCCGAATCGCACGCACGAGCGTGACAGCGACTAAAAGCGGCACATCTGCGAGAAACCGGTACACTTGCAACAGGACACGAAGGATGACAAGGGTCGTCCT
The DNA here is from genome assembly GCA_029203775.1 of Neoneuromus ignobilis. Lineage (NCBI taxonomy): Eukaryota > Metazoa > Arthropoda > Insecta > Megaloptera > Corydalidae > Neoneuromus > Neoneuromus ignobilis. Next base: position 38,022,586 of record CP092092.1, read on the forward strand.
GGATTATGACGTAAATAAATCTCAACAAGTGTTTGTACAGGACAAAACCTACCACTCGGCAATATCTTCCAACAGGATCACATGGGATCATAACATGATGACCATAGGCCATCTGTGTGTTTGTGTGTCCCATACTAGTGTCTAGTTGAGATCCAGACGTCTAAGGGTCTCAGAAGTGGATATAATGGCGATGATATGTTTAGCTCTAGTACTCACTATAAGTTATTAGTGTTAATACGAGATTTTTTTAACGTTGACGAGATGAAAGGAGATTATCAGATATACACCTGCCATTACACGACATCGTATAAAAATATTATATATATATATATATATACATATATATATATATATATATATATATATATATATAAATCAGATATCAAATTGAAAAACTATGTTCGTACGACAAAAGTTTATAAAATATTTACAATAGATTTCCATGAAAAAAGTCTGACAATTTTTTCGCTTTATTCAAACATTGTACTAGTAGTTCCAACATTTTTTATTCTCAATAGAATCATTGTAATGCATTAGGGGTGGCATTTTTTATTATTCAAAAGAACTACCTCGTTTAAAAGTAACTCTAGAGAAGACTAACGTACCAGTAAAGATAAGAAGTAAATTATGTTCTGTACGACATTAAGTACGTGGTTTGGTTATTTTGAGTTTTAAAAAAACGTTAGCAGAGTAACTATTAACGCTTGAATAGAATCATGTAATATTATAAACATGCACTTCTTAAATTATATCAAACTCTACTTCATTTTTATACCATGGAATCTTTTCAAATTATTTCACATGAATTATTGAAAATCTATTTTATAAATCACTGATAATTATTACATAGGAATTAAAATATTAAATTTAAAATAAAATGTTAAAATTTAAGTTACACAAACACACAAATATATATATATATATATATATATATATATACACATATGTTAGTACTTTGACAACTGGTGGCAACCATTTTTGATTCTTTTAATTTAACCACTAAGAATTTTGTAATTTTGACAGTTGCTGGCAGCAATTTTTGATTTTTTTTAACCTGATTTTGACATTTCAACTCAGTATAGTTTTGCAAATTACCATGGAACGTTTGACCCTTCAACAACGCTTAGAAATTGTAAAAACTTCAATATGCTTATGGAAATAAATGTTTAATGAGTACATTATTTCACGAAATGGACCCATCAATTTGCCACCGAGATAATGTGATCTCATTGGATTATTTTCTGTGAGATTATGTGAAATTATTGGTTTATGCTGATAAATCACAAACAACAGAAGCATTAAAAATAAACATTGAACGTGTAATTCATGAAATTGGACCACAATTATATGAAAGAGTGACTAAACATTGGATTGAATGAATCGTGGTGGTCATAGGAGTAAAATTGTATTACATCATTAATGTCATAGAATATGCTTAAAAATAAAAAAAATAAACAACTAATTAATTAAATAATTTTCGTTTTATTTCTATTTAAATTTCAGAAGCGTTTATTGGAAAATCATATATATATATATATATATGTATGTATGTATGTATAAAAAAAGTTAGAAAAAACTAAAAGATTTAAAACGTGAAATGTACTATTAAAAGTTTCACGCCTTTAATTAGGCTTAACGATTTTGAACGCCAGAGAACAAAGTAAGTACTTAACATGTTTTTGTTTTGTTAAGACAACGATTGTGCTGTTAAGTAGTGTTTGTCTTGATTGTTCCGGGTTGAAATTGACTTACGATAAGTTGAAGAATAAAACATACATATACACAAAATGTGGGCGTGTTGAATGAAAATGCCACTCATCTGACATGCACATCTTAAGTAGCTTTTAAATATACCGACAATGTTTCTCTTCACTTAGAATTAAGTATGAACGTTGCTCCAATTTTCATATAAATGTCGATTATTGTTTGTGTTGAAATTTGTTATGTAACATATCATTTATTTAATATTATAAAAAGTGAAATACACACACACATATTTATATATATATATTACATAATGTTGAAAATATTTAATTTAAATTATAATTAAATAAGTAATTGTAATCTATTGTAACAATGTATTGATATATATTATTTAAAGTTTAAAAGCAACATTTATATTTAACAATCTTAGTTTCATTAAATTGTAAATATTTAAATTGACACTTAAATGCATTCAATTTTATAATATTTGTTTCATTAAAATGTAAATATTTAAATAGACACTTAAATGCATTCAGTCTAACGGTTAATTTATTTATTAACCTATTAAAAGCTTACAATACTACAATCTGTATTCCAATTGCAGAGATATTCGAATTGATGTTTAGATTGAAATGCTTTTACTCGATATTTCAATTTTATTTATTTATTGGAAAATATCTTTGGAAGTTTTCGAAACGTTTCAAACGATCATTAATAAAATATTAACTCTGTCTTATAAATTTGATTTCGTATTCTTACGATAATTTAATTAGTAAGTTATGTGAAATTTCCATTTTTCTTACTGAATTGATGAAATGAAAATTATTTTTATGATTAGAGATATAAGTAAAATAAATAAAAATAAGTGAATTTCTTATATTTGAAATGTTTTCAAACAGATATTGAAATCAATCGTGTATTCGGTTCAATAAACATTTCTACTGTAATTGCCGTATCTGTAAACAGTTAATTACAGTTGTTGTTTTTTTCAAAATACACCTTTCGTTATTGACACTACTCTAAAAATACTACTCGCTACATATGTACTAACTACCTGAACCTTTATATATAACAATACGGGCCTCTTGATTATATCAGTTAATGGCAATTTATCATCATTCGTAGCGCGTACACTGTTTCGTTTCTACCAGCATTTTATGTGTTTATTCACTTTACTGACAACACAGTATAACCGCATAAACAGTCTGAATTTCTACATCTGTATTGTTAAATATCGATCCAATCACTGTTTACAACTAATAAATAACATGTAATATATTGTTGATCTGCTTATAATTAAATATATAGTGTGGTTTTATTGTATTGCAAAAGGTGTTATTGATTGTCGTTTCAATAAAACCGGATAAAGTTATGTCTCTATAATAAATTACTCTTAATGTTAATCATATTATTAATTGAATAAATGTTTTTCACATATATATATATATATATATATATATATATATAATGTCACTGAATGTACTTGTGAAATTTATGTTTTAACTGCAGTCGACACATAATTTTAATGGGGTTCTATTTATTTTATAAACGTATTGTTGGACGATGAAAAATAGCATTAGGGGAATCACAATCGTGCAATTGAATCAATCATTTTTCTCATTTTTTAAAAATCAATGTTTGTAGATAGAATGCATACGATTAATCTGTCCGAGTTCGATTAATTTTCATTTATGTGGCTGTGTGCGTTAGATATAATGCTTTTCAGATTTTGAATATCTTTATCAGATTGTCGATTATGATCATTAATTAATTGAAATTGATTCCATATTAAAAATTAATATCTTCTTAATCATTTTTCATATTTTTTTGTAACTGTTTAGCTTGATTACATTTTGTGTTTTGAATATTTTAAATATCTTTTATGAGTTTTGAATAACATTTTGTTTGTGAATCTAATATCGTTTTTATTTTGAATAGTATTTAAAAAAATATATTTATTTTAGAATCTATTTTTCGATCATTGTCTTACTTAGTGAAATATTTAAAATTAGATTAAAAACGAATAACATTTAAATAAATAAGGATTATTTTAAAATTAGATAATTTATTACTGGATTGTTAGTTTTAAACAAGTTTCTTATTATTTTATATCGATATAAAATTTTTGTGATAATTGATTAAAAGTTAAAAATCAAAAAATACAACATAAAAAAATATCAAAATCTAATCAATGTTTTAAAATAATTGAAAAATATATTGTATGTATTTTTTTTGATATTATTTGAGATGTATATTGAGTTGTTATAATGTTTCAATGATTTTTCAATAAGTGTAGATAAAGATATGGAATATTTTCAAAAATCAAAGTTAATTTTTCTATTCATAAAAAATCACGTGTACTTTGTAATGATATCAACGATCGAAGAGATGGAAAAGACAATTATAAAAATGCTAAAAAAAATGTATATACTTTGACAAACATCGACTGAATCGTAACAGAAATTCCAACAAAAGAATAATTGATGTAATACATAATGGCAAACAAAACATGTACGCAATTTGAAAAACATTTCTGACCAATTATAATTCAACGGCTCGATAAAATAATAACGAACCGGTGCGCGTGATGTAAAAATTATGTATATCGGGACAATGTGACAGTTCCATTATAGTCTCAATAATTTTTAATTGATTACCAATTTGCCACCAATTATAATGCAGAACGAGTTGGCGTGCAGAACGTTTATGAAAACGCACTAACCCCGTAATGTTGCAATACATTATATATTATAGGTATATAATTTCACATAAATAATCGGTCTTTGTGTGAAAATATTGAGAATTTTCGATACTCACGAGAAATGTATGAGCTGTCGAACGGTACGAAATTAAGGACGCTTTGTTCGGTGACTCCGGTAAACCATATTAATACACTGTGTGGAATTTGTGTGTTTTCTCAACTCTGAATACTGTATGGTTAAAATTGGAAGAAGTTACATTCAGGAGATAATATTTGTTTATTATAAATAAATATGAAATAATTCACATTTCGAGACTAAAGAATGTTATTTAAAAAAATATCGATTTGTTCTCAACTAAATTATTTTAAAATACAAACACATGTACGTGCATAAATAAAAATGTATTCTCAGCAAAATAATATTTCCGATTTTCTTAGTTTTTTTTTTACGGATAAAGTTCGCTTATTCCAATACGCTCTAACACATTTTTCCCAATATGTTTATCAAAAGAATATATAAATTCAATCGAGTATTCCATCAAATTATATATCCCTTTGTGGTAGTATACAATAAATTTAAAAAATTGCATTTCATCGATGTAGAGTATGTCGTGCATTAAGCATTTTTCAAATCGAATCACGAAGAAAAAAGAATTCCAGAAGTCGCTTGCTTTGAACGACAATCTGCATACAAATAGAATGTCTAGTATGTATGTATTATGTTCGAGTAAATTGTATTACAAGTAAATAAAGAAAATGTCTAGTCTTGATTATTTTTTTCATTATTATGTAGCTGTGAACATGTTTCATTTTTTCCTAATATTTAATTATTTCCATTTTTCATTACATCATTTTCATACTTTTGTTATTATAATTAGATTTGTTACGACAACTTTTATATTTTTTTACACTTTTTTAAATAATTACTATATACTCTTTGTGTTATTTTTAAATTAAGCGAATAAACACATATTATCACATATGGATATAATTATAATGAAATTAATATTTTATATGTGAATAATTTATTAGTACCACATGTGATTTGTTATTAAATATTTTTCTTATATCATTAACAGAAATGTATGTACATGAAATATAATGTAATTTATTTATAATAATTTATTAAATTAATTATAATTAAATATTATGAAATTTTAACTAAATTTCGTGTTTATCAAAAAGTAAAAATTAAATTTTCAATCCAAGAGATATTTTTTAAATTTTAGTCGAATATAAATATATGGTAAGTTGATCACAAAAATAATTTCATTTAATTCAGTTTACTGATAAAATCTAAAAAAATTCTTAATAATTTAAAAAAATTAATATAATTAAAACTAGTAACAATAGTTAAATAGTGATTAATTATATAATACTGTAATGAAATTGTAATTTTGGAATTGATTTTTTAATAAAATATATAGAGTGTTATTATTTCTATAAATATTTATTGTTGAGAGATTCATTGCATTTATATAAATTTGTTTATTTTTCATTTATGCTAGAAAAATATACATAACAATAATATAATAGTGAATAAATGAAATTCTATTATATAATTTATAACAAGAGTGGAATCTATCTGAAATTAAAATTTATTATATTGATTATTTAAAATGTTGTAATTTAATATGTAAAATAGTAGTTTTAACGCAATCGGAAATTCATGAATTATTGAAACAATAGTTAACGGAAATTTTATTGTAACTGTACTTTATTTATTTAATAGAATTAGCATTAAACAGAATCCGTGTACAAATTGATCATCTAGTCAAACACGATGCAGTTCTCGATGTAAATTCAATACCGGTGACCATTACAAAACGTAGAAAAATTTTTGTTAAGAAATCAATAAAGCTTAAAGTTGTAAGCTTTGCTATTGAAAAGAAAAGAATCAAAAGAGACGACAGTAGCAGAGATGTCTTTGATCAAATTGGCCTCGAGCTATCGCGGTAGCTCGAGTTTACTTTTGTTAGCTCAAACGGGACAGAACTAAATACGTTAAATCCGCGAAAAAAAGTAAATAGCAAAAAAGAAGTTTTATGTCAAAAGCCACAACGATGCGTCCATCTCTAACCGTTTGACAAACAAGAACATGTTGTCGTGTATAACAGGTTTCATGATATTTGTGTGTGGTTATTTTATATATATTTGATATTGTGGATGAGATCGATTTGTCTTTAAGAAAAAGGCATACGGAATTCGAACAGAATGTCACATGTTCGCATGAAGGAATTTGATGAGAGTTGACATGTAAAGGATTTCTTTTGATATGTTTTTCAAAAGAAGTTACAACTTTCTCAATTGATGTAGTTCTTCTAATAATAGTAGTATGAGAATGAATTACATCGTTATAAAATAAATATTGAAATAATACATTAAAGAAAAAATAACATTTCATACCAACTACTTACATAAATTTAACATCATTGTTTTTTTAGTACAACAAATATCTCTATTTATTTTTATTATTTAAACTTAATATCAATTTTAGTATAAAAATAATATAAATTATCAATCAACATAACATTTATAAATAAATTATTCGATTACTTCTTCCATACACATTTTACAAAATACTACTGTTGTTGTAATTTATAAAATAATTGTTTAAATATTCATTTTTGTAAGTTAACTCTTTATAAATTAACTTAATGGAATTTTCTGAATTTAAAACAATTTGAAACTTAAGAAAATATGATATTCACAAACAAATTGAAAAATAATTATAAAAATGAGAATTAATTTTAAACTATCTCAATTAAATAATATTTTTTAATTTTTATATATTTTATTATTATAAAAAAATAATCATAAAGAAATAAATTACTTTTTGCACATATACTATTATTTAATTATGATTTACTCCAAGGCTGATTTATTAATTTAAAACGTGAATTTATTTTCTATATAAGAATTTCATCTGATATAAAAAAAATCATAATTAATATGTTACACACTGTTTATTTATTAACTATTTATTTAAGAGAAATCTAGATTAAATATATAATTAAATTCTATAGTTAGAAAATTATTTCATTATAAACACACATATATGTATATATATATATATATATATATATATATATATATATATATAAAATAATTTAATAAAAAATATAAATTAATTTAATCTACAATGGTTCACTTTATGTATAAAGTTGTATCTGAACTTTTTTCAATTTAATGAAACTACTAATAACACAATTATTTCAGTAAAGGATTTTAATTAAAGATAAAAAGAACTTTAATTAACGCAATTCCTTCCTTGGCTAAAATTGTTTGGTTTTCTTTGAAGTGACGTATCTTTTCATTGATGGCGTTTACAGTCGATTATCGATTACTGTTCGGTATTTCTTTAATAATTTTTTTACACAAAAACTGATTAAAAAAATGTTTAAAACTTTTACATTCTAATATTGAATAATATTTTATATAGATTTATTATTGCGTGTATATTTTTATAAAAGTTTCGAATTAGATATCAAAAATAAACTGTTAAATATACAACAATTCGACGAAATTTAAGTCGACTGAAATAAATAAATATCTTGTAAATGTATACTAAATTACCCATATAATATGAAAGCACAAATAAGATTTTCTCGACAAAAAAAATTCAAACGATATATTCACGAAACCGTATATTTTGCCTTTGATCAATCGAACTTACCTAGTGGTCAGTAGGTTTTAAACTAGCCTCGTCTGACCGCAGAAAAAAACTCACAAAGACACAAAACTTTTACTTTGATCTGTCGTTTGTATTTGAGAATTGAAACGAAGACGGTTTCTAAAGAAACGAATTGACCACAGACTCGTATTTGAACTAAAAAAAGAAAACGGATTGGTCGTAAAGTAGAAAACATTTTTTTATGTATATATATATATATATATATATATATATATATATATATATAAATTAAAAGATGAAAAATTGTTTTTAATTTTTAAAAAAATATTATTGCTAAGTCTAAGACAAATATAGTAATTTTAAAATATTACTTTACGAGTGCTTTTTGTTAATTTAAATAATATTTTTTTTTTATTCTTTTGAAAACTACTTAGTGTAATTTTACTTGTCAACACAATTCAAGTCGTGATACAAAAACTGAAGATAGTAATCTGATCTGACTTGATATAAGACATATTTCCATCTCTAATATAATTAGAATAATAGAATAAAAACGGTATAAGTTGAAAAAAATTCTACAAACCGATTCTTAGTTCAGTACTTGGATAAAATACTTTTCAAATATTTTTATTTACTTATTCAATAATAATTTTCGAAAATTGATTTGAATTTTTTTGAAAAAAATATTTATTTATTTCAAAACAACGTTCTGTACAAATACGACTGTAAGTTAAGATTCTTCTTTAAATAAATGATAAAAAAGTCGACCGAATAATTTCCAAGCGAAGAATCAAACGAATGCTATAGAATACCGAAAGTTATTCACATGTATGAGGAAATTTCGATTTGCTTTGATCAATTGACCATCAATACCTTTACGTTTTAAAATTTTATACTGACTTCAAAAACAGTGTAAATTTTATAACATGCATTTTATATTTGATTCAGAATATAAAATATATTTGTCAAAGATTATTTAAATTCTTGATTTCCTAGTATTTCAGTTCGTATGAAAACTTAAATAATGAAATATGAAGAAAAATAATAAATTTTATGTATGGAATTTTCTTGAACATAATAAAGTTATAAAATGAAGTAAGAATTTTCATACGTGAATAAAATTGAATTTTTATTGTAATTCTTAATCAATCTAATAAAGGATTTTATAAAGTTCTTTTTCTAGAAAATAAATTTCACTGTATTATTTTGAAATCAATAAAATATTATTTTTTATAATTTTTATAACAAATAAACATTTTAATTTTTAGTTTCTTGTATAAAGTTGATTATTCATATTTTGTACAAAAAAGGTTTCTAGAAAAATTAAGTTATTAAAATTGGAGTAAATATTGGAAATATTTCACATCTGCCCATTTCTTACAATTAAGAGATTTTTTTGAAAAAAATATCTTTATAAATGACAAACTGAGATATGCAAACAATTTTAGTAATTTTATCGATAAACGAAAATAAAATTCATTGGAAACGAATTGAAATTTGTCACGATTCACACTTTTATCGAGTCATCATCTAAAAAAAGAACGTATTTGTGTAACTTTGTGATACGTTCGCTTTCCTATATAATTGGGTATTGGAGGAAAACTTTTTAATTAGAGTTCCTTTAATAACATCGACTCGGCACGGCTTTGGTTCGGATGCGTGTTTAATTGAGCAAGAGTTACATCCTGTGATCATCGCTACGAAGTTGGATAAAAAAATCTTTGATAGTGTTGTATCGTTCGTTCACTACATAATTGCATACAATGTCTGTTACCATCTGGATATAGTTTTTTTTAGTATGTTTTACATAGGAATTAATGTACGTTCCATTCGAAAAAAAACTTTGGCGTGTGACAATTTTATCAATGAAATCTCGTCGACAGTTAACAAGTATTGTGCTTGAAAAATAATAGCCTTCCTGTACAAAATAATAGTCTTGCTGTTTGCTTTGTATTGACAGGATACGATTATCTGTTAGTTGTTTTCAATACAGAGTTTAATTAAAAGCTTCGAACGAAAACTTTCATTTCGCACAGTCAATAAACATTTTTTAAATATCTCTAGTGAATACACACTTTCAAGAATCACAAACGTACAAACAACAAAGATCTAATCAAATTCACTGAATGTCATTTCTAATAAAGATTTATTTCAAACGTAGAAAATAACTACATATATAAATTTATTGAAGTAAAAATAAATATTAACAAAATGTGATAAAAATACTATTTGTAATTTCTAACTTATTATTATTTATATATTTATGAAAATTTATCAAATCTAATTTGGATAGCAAGTAAAAATACAGTGAAATTTATTTTAATTGAATAAAGTAAATTCTAAATTTGATAACTAAATTGATTATATTTTTAAAATAAAAATGACTTTATCTATCGCTTTTTTTAAAAACAACTTAAAATTATATGAGAATAATTTCTAAAGTTGAAATATAAATTTATTGATTAAATCAATTGCAATATCTGCATCTACTATTTCATTGTAGTAACAAAGGTTGAACTATTTATATTCATATATGTATTTCTATCTGTATTTCTCTTAATATATAAACGTATATAGTATTATCTCGATTCTTGCAATCTCATTTCAGACGTATATATAGATTTAATGCCTGTTATACTCAGTTTATTAAGATTAATGTATAGTGCTATAAATACTATGGCAACAAAGAAATTGTAGATATATGTTTATAATTTTGTAGTGTATGTCAAGAGATTGTATTAAGAAATTGATTGTGTAGAAATTTTAAATTAAAGAAAATAAAAATATAAATGACAATGATTTATAGAAATAATTTTGAAATTACAATGAAAATAATAAATTAAGATGTATAAAGTTCGTGCTTTTTTTTTTGAAAAATCTAATATAGTTTAAATTTATTTGTAAACGTGTTACAATGTATTTTTGTGTCTAGAGTTGATATGTGAGAGAGTTGGACACAAATCCCATGACTCATGTCTCACAGGATAATTGAATAGTGACATGGGAGCTATTTGTATGTTTTTAATACTAGAAAGTGAAAAAAGTTTTCATCAACTTGTCAAGATATATGAAGCAAGGCGAATACAATTCTCATTAGTGAAAATTAATTTAAACTATTAAAGAAAATATACATAATATTGATTATTTTATTTATTCCATATGTTTAAATAAAATGATTAGACAAGAAATAACAGTAAGTATTAAAAATAATAATTAGATGCATTTCCAATCAATAATTTATTATTAGTAAGATACAATAAAAAAATTCTATTAATAATTTTTATATAACAATATGCTAGCAATTGGTATTGAAATATTTTTTTATTACAGCAATTAAAATGTTAAATATTTGGAATATTTAATATATTTATATAATTTATTTATTAATGCAAGTTTATTTTCTATTTTATATTAATTACAAGGGTGAAAAATCGAAATCTGAATTTAATTTTGTCAACTTTTGAAATATATTGGATTTTTTTAGATTAAAAAATATACACGAAGTTTCTGAAATATCGTTAATAAATATATATAATTTTATCAGACTGACATTTGTAAAGGTTTAACTGATTTATCGAAACTTGTTGAATAGTAGACTGATGATGGCAATTTATTTTCAGTGAAGGAACTATTATTACAAATGTATATATAACATTAATACACACACACACACACATATTTATATATATATATATATATATATATATATATATAATACTATAATCAATATTGACTTTTAATAATATACAGCTTTAAAAATGGTATATAAATAACTTTTTCTAAATCTTTTAATCAAATATTTTTATAGTAAACATTTTGATAATTTTAACATATAAGAAATAATTACATAAATTGAATTTTTAATGATTCTGTAGAAATTATTTTGAAAAAATACTTTGACGAAAATTTTAAATATTGAGAATAAAATAATTAAAAATTATTTTTACTAAATATACATACATATATACACACACTAGTGTAATAAATAGAAAAATATTTTTCGTAAAAAGAAATTTGTATTTTTCCTATCGATAAAATATTTATTTTGAAAATAGTTTATAAATAAAATATCAACGTACTAAGATATTCATATATTTATTAGAATACATATTTAAGGGTTAAATGTAACAAAAACAGCCGTATTTTGTCAATAAATCAAACGTCATGAATAAATGTACGATCACCGTCAACAAAGTGTATGTACTGTCCACAAAACTTGAATCATCTGTCTTTTTCGCCATCAAGATGTGACTGTTGTACTTGACAACGAACGATTGATTAGGTTGACATTTGTAAAGAAGAGTTTTTGTATTTTACGGAACTTGTTTTTGACGTTGATGAAGTTTTAGAATAATTTTCAAAGTTGCCAAAACTGCTCTTATATAAATAACAAAAATATCAATGTTACATAAAAGTCATTTTCATCAAAAATAATATATGAATCTAGTGTTTAAAAATATATTATACCAAATGAATATTTTTCTTATTAATTTGTTACGATATTCTTGAATATATATATTGAAAACATGAAAATAAATAAATGTAGGTATATAAATATTGAACTGAAAAAAATGTATTCAGTTAAAATCAAATAAATGTTATTGTCGAATCAGTGACAGTGAAATTTATTTTAAAATAAGCCTAATCGATAAGAGTCAGAGCTTTCGAATAAATGATGGAAGACTATTTCACGCTTTAATGTCACCGTGAATAATTGAATTTTACCCAACATTTTTTTTAATTCACGTTCCTTAATTTACAACGAATTTCCTGAAATGGTTTTTACTAATGGACTGAAATACATTATCTTGATCAGAGAATATTCTATCAACTCGAAAGGTTTCAATAAAATATTTAATTATAGAAAATCATATTAAATTTGTTGTTTGCCATAATATCTCAATCAATATTATTTTGTTATGAAATAACACAATTTTCATTAAATAAATAAACAGAAAGGAAATTCTTTGATTTATTAAAAGTACTAGATAATTCTTTGATATAAAAATTTGAATTTAAACAGAATTATAAACAATATTAGCTTGAGTAATGTCATATTTTTATAATTTTATATAATAAATAATAAATCAGCGATTTTGATTTGATTTTCTTAAAATATACCATATATTTAGGAAATAAATGATAAAAACAGAATTAGACTCTATATAAATTTCAAATATTTTTAATAAAATATATTTGAATTTAAAATATAATTTTAAAATTTATTTAAACTTGCAAGTATGAAAAAAATTATGTAATAAATTTTATATGAAATTCTTTAGGCCAAATTGAAGGATTACCTAGTTGAATTTTTCTGTTAGAGAAATGAAATATGTTGAGTATTACAAAATTTTATATATTCCTGTTTTCTAAAAAAATAATTCATAAATGCTTTTGAAAATTATTCTAAAAAATTTTTCAGACAAGTTTTTATAATCATAACTGGATAGAAATATCAATGAATATTTTTAAATATAATTGCAACTATTCAAATAATATTCCTCGAAGAAAAAAACAAATAAACAAATAGGTCCTTGTAATAATATTACGCAGGTAGATAGAATTCTTGTGACTTTCATGTCACGAAAAAAAATTTACAACTTTAACGATAACTGTATTACTGCATCCCTTATTTTATTGTTGGCCACGTACGTCACGTAAAACTTTTGTAATTCAACAGTTCAACGTCGAAAACTAAAAGAAAGAACTTTACTATAAAAATATTATCTATTAAAATAACAAAGCTACAGTTACCACCGTGTCGACGTTTCAGTAGTTTCTATTACGTCTCGACAGAATGTATAACTTTAATACACTTTTGATGTATTCATATTTATGTCTGTATTTTATGTGCGTTGAAGACGTGCTTCTGTAGACGTACTTAATTTCATAACATTTATATATATATATATATATATATATATATATATATATATATATATATCTCACAAAAAGCTTTGTATAATCGTTTATATTGAAGATTGTGAATAGTTTCTTCGTAATAGAAAAGAAATAATTTTTATGAGACTTTTAGAGCTAATATAATAAAATTTGTTTACTTCTTCAAAATGTAGTAAAAAAGAAAAATAAAGAGAGATTAAATAAAACATTTTGTTTTACTCGTTTTATATAGGTGATTATTATTATTTAAGTGCAACGATTATTGTAACAAAATGAATTTAAAAAAAGGACCAGTGTTATTTAAAAAAAATCAAATCTACAGCATAAATGTGATTTTAATTATCAGTTTATATAATAGCATAGCAGATAAATTTCTAGTCATTTCATTACGTTCGAATATTTGATCAAACACAACATAGTTTCCTTATCAAAAAGCTCAAAGTTTGAAAAGACACGACGATGTTAGATCGGTCATATTAGAATGTAAATATTGTTTTTATCAGCGAAACACGTTCAGCACAAGTAATTATTTTAACAAAGCGTGTGCAAAACGGGTAGGACTTTGAATAATAATTTTGAAAGATAATATAGCACTTTTATGCAGGCTGACATGGACGGTTGGCTGCTTTATAATTAAACTGGACTTACTAAAGTTAGATATGATTATAATTTCACCGCACATACCGGTTTTTTTACATGTAACATATGCTACAAATGAGAGCCAACTTTTATAAAGTTTTGCGGAAATTTATTTCGTTTAACGATAAAAATTTTTCACTCGAACTCAAAATGAGTTGTGCGTTGCTTTCATTTAATTTCTTTTAATATATATTACAATTGTATATATACATTTTAAATTACACACACACACACTTATATATATATAACTTTATAATTAGGAATGAAGATTAAATAAAAATATACTTAAATTCTTATTTATTAAAAAAAAATGTTAGAAGTGTATAACTAATTTTTATTTTCAAAATTTATCTAATGTTCTTACTATTTATATTATATTTTTCAAATAAATAAAAAAATGATTTTATTTAAAAATAAATTAAATTGTGAATATCAAATTTTAGATTTTTTATAAACAAAACTTATTTTTATTTTATTTTCATGTGAAAATTTTTGTATTATTTAAAAAATGTACTAATATGTTTAAAATTGAATAGTAAAGAAGATACTGAATTTTTAATACTATATTAATTAATTAAATTCGATAAAATTTATAAAAGTATCAATGATTAAATCTTTACGTACATTTTTAAATATTCCTTTATAATTGCCGAAAGAAAATAAGGGAAATCTATACGAAAGTTTTCCGTTCGTAACGTAAAACTTTTCACGAATACTATAAACTTTATTAGAGGCTCAAAGTTCACGTTAATTAAATCACTCGTTCAAGTATAAGAATCTAAAATCCAGCCTCAATATGTCGAACCGTTTCTTAAACGTGTATTTTTAGATTACGTATTTGCTGGAGCGGTGCTTAAAGAATACGATTTAAATCTTTCGTCGCATGAATAAAAACACATTCGCTTTCAATTTTATTGCCAACAATCACCATAGTCATTACTGTAGACAAATCATATGAATCTGTCTTCATTTCATTTACAATGCTAGCTCGATTTTAACAGTTACGAGAAGAAATGTGCAAGAGAAACTTACAATGGTTACCGGCAACAATCATGAACGTAGGTTCGATCGACTTGGTTCTATTTTTTTTAAAAAAAATAAAACTAAAAGTCTACTTTTTTTATCGTGAATTCAATTATGTTTAATTAAACTTTTCTATTGATTTATTAATCTATTTTTATAATATTTTTAACATAATATAATAAAAAAATATTTTGTTTTCTAATTCTAGAATTTAAATAAGTTAAGAAAAATAAAGTGAAAATTTTTCTTTCATCTTTTGCAAGATCTTTTTATTGATTTTTAAATACCCTCTCTTATAAATGAATAAGACTTTTTATAGTTTAATAACTATCAACAGAGAGTTTATATATATATATATATATATATATATATAAATATATATATATATAATGTGTGTGTGTATGTGTGAATATATGAATGTTTGTGTGTATGATGTGAATGTATCAGAGTGATATAATGTTTTACGAGATACATTTTAAGCACTTACTACTCTACATTGTCGGAACCTCTAACACGTCGATCCATCATTACAAGTTCATATCAACTAATATCATGAGCACACACATAATCGTGCTTACAATTTAATCACCATAGTAACTGGTCACAGCGTGATGTTCATACTTATTGCACACGTCGGAACGAGACTTATCGTACGCTGTATAGGCCTCCGCCTGTCGGCCTCATTAACCGGAGACGCTCGCTAGCAATTACCGCAAATGCGCTGACATAAATTATTTGAACAATGCATGCATGTACGGCGACGCCGACGCCATTTCAAGAGTGTTGGCAACCATTTCACTGTCGCCTCTGTACGAGCGAATGGACGCGCAACAGACGTACGAGCTTTCGTTCGATATGGCGGGCGAGCTTCGAATGAAAAACAGTCTTGCATTCTCATTTTTCTATTTTTGTGTTTTAGAACCGAACTTGTCGTTGTAAAAAGCATATATTTTTGTTTTATTCATACAAATAATATAGTGTAGTGTCATGAATTTTATTACTTATATGAAATAGTCATATACAGAGAGAGAAAAAGATAAAGAGATGTGTGAGAGTATATAATTTTTAATTTTTTTATAAATAACTAAAATTTATCAGAAACAATAACCAAAAAAATATTTTCATATAAATGAATTATTATTTCAACACCATAATATATTAAAAAATGTTTAATAATTATTTCCTGTTCATTTTATTTGTTTATAAGATGATTTATATTCTTATGGTAAACAAATATAACCAAAAAAATAAATTTAGAAAATGAAAATATTTTTTATTGTCATATATATCTTTTTGTTTAATATTATTTGATTAATATAGAGTTTTTTTAATAATATAATTACAAAAAGGTTTGAATGTAAAACTGATTTAAAAATTAAAAAGTAAATACCAAATATATATAGTTAGATACAGAGAGAGAGAGAGAGAGAGAGAGATGTGTAAAGTATATAATTTCTATTTTTTAAAAAATAACTAAAATTTATTAAACAAAAAAATATTTTCACATAAATTAATTATCATCTCAACACCATGTAATATTAAAAAATATTTGATAATTATTTACTGTTCACTTTATTTGTTTATAAGCTGATGTACATTTCGATGGCAAATTAAAAATAGTAACAAAAAAATAATTTGGAAAATGATTTTTTTTACTATTATGTATATCTTGTTCTTTAATATTATACAATTAATATACAGTTTTTTTTTCAAATAATGTAATTAAAAAAAGGTACAAATATAAAACTGATTTAAAAACAAAAAAGTAAATTAAATATATATATATATATATATATATATATATATATATATATAATGAGAAAATTATAAAATATTCAGTCATTATTTTACATATTGTAAAAAGTTACAAGACTAATAAAGTTAACATAAAAAACTTACTATTACTATTCATCCATACAAATTTATTCCATTAATTTTTACAAACAACAACAATGTAAAAACTTTGAAGTGCAATCAAACAAGTAATAAGATAGAGAAGTTGGTTTTGTAATTTTAAAGTTTCCAATGTGCAATATACTATTATATGAATGCACAAGACGTTGAGGTATAAGTACAATTCCGAATATCACCGGAATTACATTCTCAGGTGCATACATTATAACTGAAAATTTTTCATTACGTAGACCGGATTCTCAAACGAAAGCTCGATTTAATATTTCTTGTATTTAACATTTCAATACGAGTGAAATATATTTAGGCGATATTAAATGAAATTTGAAAATATAAATGAATATAATTAATAAATAAATTCGAATATGAAACAGAGATTATTTATAAGTTAATATTTGGAAAATAATAAAAATATATCTTCATAAAATATTACTCACAATTACGTGAATGTAGATTATTGATAAATTTTAATACCAGTGAAATATTTAGATGCTATTAAACAAATTTTATTATCAATGAAAATTTAATAACGAGTCTAATTTGTATAACTAATATTTAATGAATTTTGAAAATTTAAATTAATTTAATAAACAGATAAATTCATATATGAAATAAATATTATTTATAAATTAATAATTGGAAAAGAATAGAAATAAAATATATTTTAAAAATATTACTTACAATACGTGATTGTAGATTAATAATAACAAACATACCTGTAAATAAAAAAATAAATTAGTAATCAAATATTAATTACATATCATCAATATATAGTATAATTATACAATAGAACAATTTAAATGTTATTTTTTGTTACATCAATATATTAAACTAATTAATTTGATAAAAATTCAATAGTATTGATTATTAGTTTCTGTTTATATTATTCAGTAATCGACTTAAAATAACATTTTAATTGAAATAAATTTTTTGAACATGTTTTGAGATTTAAAAAAAATAATTTTATATTAGCAGAAATTCTGAGTATTGACAGTATTTTTTTCATTTTTAAATATTTTAATTTGAATGTCTTAATTTAATTGATATTATTGCTTGTTATTCGACTAAATTTTTATTCAATTAAAAATTTAGTCATACTTTTTTAACACATATGCATTTTTCATCCCCAACACTATGTTATAAAGTGTTCAATAATCACTTATTGTTCACTTTGTCGTTTATAACAATAATGAGCTAGTCTATTATTGTGGTAAAATATTGCCCCATTGGTGTTGGGGTAAAAAATTCATTTGAATTTGTCATAGTTTAATAACAAACATAATTTTTTAGTTATAGAAAATGATTAAAAATCTAATGACTAAATTTTCATCCGATTAATCATCCAACTAAAAAAAATTATTTCAGTATTAAAAATATGATAGAAATCGTAATTAAATTTAGAGAATATTAAATATTTATTATGAACGAAATAAATGTTTTTCGAATTCTATGTAATTGTTTAAAAAAGCCATGTCATATTTTAAATTTTCTATATAAACATATACGTATTGTGTAAAATATTGAGTGTGACATGTTACTTCAAAACGTGAGTGTGAAAATGTTAAGAGGCCGAGCCAAAACGACGGTTGTGACGTCTCCCGTGGCACCATATTGTTGTCGAGGAAGCGTCACGACTATTACTCGGTATGATTAAAAGCTTTCGGCTTGCAGTCTTCACCTGTCTTATGTATTGCGATGGCAGAACAGCACTACCGTTGTTGTTTCAAGTTTCCACTCGTCTTGCGACGAACTCTGTTGCCGTTAAAAATGATTGATGCTGTTTTGTATATTACCGAAATATGGTGAGCGTTGTGTTTCAGCTTTTCATTACGTTTCGTTAAATTCGTTATACACTTTATGCATGATAATTTTATCGAATTAGAAATTGCTTTCATATTACATTTTTCGTATCTATTTAACACAGTATTCTTGTTTCTAATTCCATATATTTGATTAAAAGTTTAATCATTTTCTATTATTTCGATTAAACGTTTTATTCGGATATAAAAAAAGACAATACAATAAAAAATCTATTTGACTGAACTTTAATTATAACGAAAATTCGCTTACATGCAATGTGAAAATTTTTATGTAGGTCACTAGAGATCGTTTAACTCAGTAGCTCGAGCTTTTTAATATAAATTACATTGCAGTCAGTTGTCGGTTTCTTACAAAGCGCCGAGTTTCAGTTTGATAGACGCAGGTGTGTCTGCAATTCTATCACGTTGATGGTATTCCGTTGTCAACAGAAATTGATTGTTGTAGACTTGATGATTAAATGAACAGAATCGTTGGACATACTTTACTTCCCAGATGGGAATTTTTTCATAAATGCATGAATAATCGATAATATTTTTCTATTTGATTAATATGATGTTATTTTTATAATAAATATTTCGATATATAAAGTGATGGTATAGACAGAAAAAAATGTACATTTTACATCATATAAATTATTTTTATCGTAAATAATTATTTGAAAAATTGAGAGTTTTTATATAGTAACAGATCTATCTTTTTATATAATGTAAATGATTTTTTAAACGTGTTAAATTTGGTATAATATATAAAATAATAAATTGTTTGATGAGAAAATACAAGTTTTTCTTCTTGTAAGTTTTTTTTATTATATTGATTACCAGTTAAATATTAGAATATAATTAGTTCTGATGTACTTAGTTTTGTTTTCTTGTTGCGTATCCAATTAAATGAATGAAAGAAGAGAAAAATAAAACGAATAAAATAAGAAATCATAGCAATTCATTAAATTTACATGCACGAATTAATTCAATGTACATTTCCCTCGAACAGTATGAATATTATTTCTCATACACTGCTCACGCAAGCGAGAGTGAATGTCGGAAAATAAACACGAGAAAAATAAATGTTTATCTCGAAAGTGTTTATTCAAATATCCGGAGAAAAACATAAGCCAAGTAGTAGTAGTAACATCAGCTCAGCGCAGCATAATATCGGTGGGGCCTTGTCGAGACGAAAATTCCATATTGCTCCACTAACCCATCTAATAAAGTAGAACACACAAGGTCTCACAACATGACGTCCTGTTATTTCACTGCATCGTCATCTCTTCCATGTTGTTAAGCATATTACCGACCTAAAACATAACATACTTCAGGACGACAAAAAATTTTTACACACGCTGCTGCCTATATTATGGCACACGAGAGAAGTTCCGCGGGTCTCTGTGGTGCGACGCAGTGGGCGGTTGCAGAAATGCGCGCGAAAACGTATGTCGTAAACTATAAACAGCGTTCACGCGTTGATGACGACACGGGTTCTACGCCGTCGTCATGCTTTGTCTCCGTCAATCATCTAGAGGTCTTCTTTTCACGTTGGTATACCGAGATACTTTCATAGACTTATATAACAACTCATTAACCACACAGTGGAAACACAACAATGATGTACAAACCCTTTTGAATTTTTTCCTGAGATAATAAAGAAAGATCATCGTTGTTGAATATAGTTATTGCTCATTGCAGCATATCCAACTTTCAAATATTCTTTCAAAGAAATAGACTACATGTCTTTCCAAAAAAAAAAACATATTTAGAAATAAAGGAGAAAGAATGGAAGTAAATCAATTTTCAACGAAAGAGAAAAAGATATTAAAATAATATAAACATATCATGAATGAAAAATATAAGAGATTTTGTGACTGAATGATTGACAGTCGAATGGTACAAGAAGAAAGATATTTATGAATATTCGAAATATAAAAAAATCAAAAAATGCAATAAAGTCACATCACTTGTCATAAAAATGAATAGAATTGAGTAATATCTTTCAGAAATGATAAAAATAGAACTAGTTTGATTTTTTCATAATTATATTTTTTTTAAATGAATATAAAGTATATCAATAAAAAAATATTTCAAATTTTGATAGAAATATTTTTTTGAATAAATTTGAAACTTTACATATTTTTGATTATAAAATAGATATTATTATTTTGTATGATTGAATTTTGATAAAATGAAAAGTAGATTTATTTAAAAAGAATAAATTAAACAAATATTTTAAAATATTGTGTTTGTGAATATATTTGTATTACATCCATATATGTTCGATGGATATAAGTACTCAATACAATCATTATAGAGAAATAAAGTAAAACATGAGTAAAAAAATAAACATGGAACGTTAATCATTCATGAAAAGAGCCCAATCCGCAAATAAATCTAAAAATCTAGTAGTGAATAGCGCAAGTTCTAGAATGAAAAATTCAACTAAAGATGTGTGTTCAGCCCGAGATCGTTGGTGTAAAGATTTAGCGGCTGCTGGAACCCTTTTCGTCAAGGTTCATCTACGAAGACAAGTTGACTACATCAATGGCAACGAGTGATGTTCGAGAGGTCGACCAGAGTACAACGTCAGCGTCACGTACGTAAAGAGCAGAGAGATCTGCCGAATATCAAGAATGTATGTGAAGACGTGTCGTGCGTCTCTTTTCGGATATTGCAGATAGCACGGTTTCAGTTTCATTGCTGCGGCGGCAATCGTTGAAGCTGGAAGGCGCTGAATCGCAAATCTTCGTCGGGTCGCCGCGCGTAATGTCTTATGTTCTCGACACACAAACACCCACCCAAAGACAGTTTGCGAAGCCGAGACATTTATCGGAATAGTCGGAGTCGGCGACGACAAACGGTAAATAATGTCCTCGGGACGTTGCTTTTTTCAGTTTGTGTGCAGTTAGCAAACTGTAAATAAAACTCTAATGTCCACGAGAAAAAAATTAAAAGTCTGTCCAAAAAATTCAATTAACTCGAACGAACTAATTTAAACTATTTTTCAAGCATTTTACTTTTGTCTAAAATAAATTTACAGGCGAACAGCACGCTGGTAAATCGTAGATTTGTACAATAAAAAAATAAATAAAATACAGTTTTTCATTACACGTTCTACGACTCAAACAGAAAGAATATCTACAAATAAATTACAGATCAAATCGTTACACTAATTAAAACGAGAACTATTAATTCCGTTTACAATTTTTAATCACGACTTTATTTTCCCTGTTTTATTATTTTAATTCTAAAATAACGTTTTAATTCAGTGTCGAATTACACAACTATTGCAATTTATAAATATTAAATATATTACAATTTCTAATTGAAAAATATCCAAATCAACTTATATATCTAAATAAATACATTACATAGTTGAAGTTATTAATTAATGTTTTAATTAAGATACTTCACACCTTTCATTAAAATGCATAGAAGATCTGAACATTAAGTGAATTCTCATTTTTTTAATAAAATGTGTCAAGTCAAAGAAGATACGAATTTTTGAATCATTAATCATCAGTCAAGCATGCTACAGAAGGATTTGTACGTTCATTTTTTTTATAATGGTTTACCTTAATAAAGACCGTTTAAAAGATAAGATTATATTAGATCTTCTTTCAAATTGATGATCAGTCTATATAAAAACATTTATCTAATTTTAACTTTAGAAGAATAATATGCTACTCAGTTTTTTAACTTCATTTTACTCAATTAAAATAAACATCGTGATTTTACTGAAGATAATTTGATATATTTTTAATATTTTTTATTTTATCTTTCTCTCTCTCTCTCTCTCATTATATATATATATATATATATATATATATATAGAAAGAGAGAGAGAGAGATAAATGTAAAAATGTTTATTACTGATATAATCATTGTTCGAAGAAAAATATTTACAAACTTTATTTATGTACGACACAAAATAGAAATAAAAGAAAAAAATGGTACGTTAACCTTTGACGTCACGCTCATGGGACCTCATACCGATTGTCTATGAATTGCAAATATGACTAGACGGACATGCGTATATAAAAAAATATGAGTGAAACGAAAACAGATCAAATATACACTGACGTCGGAAAAAAGGAGAATAAAATGACGATCAATGAAGCAGAAGCAGTGACTACTACTACTACTGAGTAAAGTTTGGTACGTGGGTTTGAACCAACGAGATGGGAGCTTGTTCAGCGTCGCCTCGAGGGTGATGTTTTATTTTCAGTCGTTAAATAGTCGTCAGAGGTTCAGCGAAGCCTTCACGGAATGAATAAGTGGCAACCGACGAAGTTGTGGTCAATAAACATGTCGGGTATGTGTATCGGTAGATACGTTAGATAAAATTCTTGGGGAAATACGTTTTTTAACAGTTATCGCTTTCAATTTATATACTAGAAATCGCCAATGGATAGAGTTACTGGATTTATTTTTAGATGTAGGAAATGAAACGAGCATTTTTAACAGTTGTACAAACTAAATATATAATTTGTAGTGATGTCTTTAGAGAAAGTATATAAATATTTTATGAAAATTTCTTTTAAATCGTTAAACATCTTGAAAAATAAGTACACATATTTTTTTAAAATAATAATAATTGTTTGTATTATTATTTTTAATTTTCATTATAAATGATATTCATTTAGATAAAACGTTTTTTTCTTATTTGAGTGAGCAATGATAAGTGTGCACTCCTGATAAGATACCATATAAATGTGTAATTACAAGTTTTTTTTATTATGGCACATCAGCAGCTATATTTAACCCTTTTTACATAACACATAATTTATCATTGAAAATACTCGACAATCTATAAAATATTTATTGATGTATATAAACTAACTGTAACAAAATACAACTGGAATAGTAATTAAGTCATATAAAAAAATCAAAATGTATTTTATATATATTTAAATTACTAAATTAAATATACAGAAAATATTTTATAGATATAAATATTTTTTAAAAAATATAGTAGATAATAAAAATTGATTTTTATTAATACAGCTGTATTATTTGAAAATCTATAATTTTCTAACTATTTAATGAATGTCTGAAGAACAAAGTATAATTGTTATCTTTATAATCTAATAGTACTTCAAGAGTAATTATTTAAATATACACAAAAAGTTATTAACTTGGATAGCCATTAAGATAGAATAAGATTAAAATTAAGAAATTCCCCCTACAAAAGATATTCAGATATTCTTCAATATTATTTTAATTTATATATATAATTAAAAATCCTGTATATATATATATATATATATATATATATATATATATATATATATATATACATTTATGAATATTCGAAGTATAAAAAAAAATCAAAAAATAAAATAGACACATTATAAAAATGTATAGAATTAAGTGATTTATTTTATTAATAACAAAAGTAGAATGTTTGATTTTAAAATATAGTAAAACAGATAAATTATATTTATAAAAAAAAATAAAGTATTTAGTTGATTATATATACATATAATGGAAAATTAAATTTTATAGTAAGAAATTTTCAAATTGTATTTAATTATATTTACCAATTTTTATTATTTTTTTTTAATTAAGTAAAATTTTAATTTAAACTCACATTTACTTTAAAAATGCATTATTAAGCTTGTTAAATTAAAATTAATCTTGGTAATAGTTAATTTATTTTATATATAATATTTATTATAAACAGAAAAAGAGAAATAGTATTTGGAAAGGTGTAATAAAATTCCAAGCAAAAAAAAAATAACTGTACGGTTGTTTATATAGAATGAAACTTATTTAATAAAAAAACGTGACACGTTGTAATAAAATATAAATAGTTTGACGAAAAAACATATAATGCCCAGTGTGTTCTAAATAACAAGACGAAATTAAATCAAACAAATCCAATATTGTATTACGAAATTCGATAACGAAAAAAAAAATAATTTTTTTTCATCAACGATACAGCCAAGGGTAAGAATGTGTAGCCGCTCATAATTTTCGTTTCGGTGTCACATCTGGGTACGAAACCCTTTTAGCTATCGGCCACAGTTATACGTCTGCGAAAGGAGTCGTAATAGATAGCGAGTTATCGTGAAAACGCGATATCAGATTTTATTTATTCCGGCTGTATTATTACTTCTGAGTGACTGCTCCGCAGAGTAGTCAAGTCTTCAACAAACGTATAAGAAGAGGCAGGCAGGAAAGCAAGCAAGCAGGCAGGCGAGCGAGCAATTTTTTTTCTTCTTTGCTGTCGGATAATGGAATATGTTAGTTTTATTGCACTCGGCACGAATATCGTTCAACGATATCGTTACAGTTACGATTCTAATAAAACGAATCAAGGCGGGGAGACTTAATGTTTATCTGTTTATTTGTGACGTTTTAGAAGTAACGAGAGAGACGATGTTTGTTCGTTGTCAAGTCAGTGGACGTCGTTGTTCATTATCATTATTTTTAGTTTGACGCTTTGAAGCGATACATTCAGACAGATATTTAAATTTAAATTATGGTTCGCGTCAAGTTCAATTTATGGAAAAACACTACTCTATATTAAATTATCTTCCTATGTATTTCACATGTACTTTATAATCATGACAGTTACGTCAATAAAAACGGAAAATTACAAGTAATTTATTTATACAAGGTATAATAAAAGACATTCATAGCGGGAGTTAATTTAACGTCAATCAATTTACTAATCATATATAAAATGGTGATTATAAAACTGGTCTAAGTCATATATTTTTCATTTTGAGATATTTCAATTTCTGCGTTTGAATTATTTAAAAAATATTTTTCTCTAATCACAAACAGAAAAAATAAGTGTATTTGTTCTTGAAAAATATTTTTTTATATAATTTTAAAATTTTATGAATAGCGTGTAACAAGACATATTTTTAACATCTCAAATGTCTGAAACAATTTTCAAAATTAACGCAAAAATCAGAAGAAAACTTAAAAAAAATTGATTTTATTTTAAAAAATCAATAACAAATTACATTTTTATGATTAAAATTACAATTATTATTAATTATGCTTGATTTTCCATATTACTTGTAGTTTATGATCTTTTGAGAGTATTAAAATAGTTGTATATAATAATATCTATAAAGTATTATACATTATTTAATCACAAAAATTTGAATATAGATTCTAAAATGAATATAATTTTTATAGTAATTTACTTAAATTACTATCTGATGATTTATCAGTATTTACTGAGTTTAATTCAGTGACCTAACATTATTTGTTTTTCATAAAATTAAAATTTATAATAAAATAAATGTTTTAAATTACTATTAAATAAAAATAAACTTAATTTCATTGAACGAAAAAATTATTGCTTCAATAAAACCGTTCTTTTTATTTTTTTAAAAAATAATATTTTCGTCTATTATAACTTATATATATATATATATATATATATATATATATATATATATATATATATACAGGAAATATAAAATTGAGTAACATTACGTCATATTCAGAACAGATGCATGAAAAATGGTATAAATAGTTGAAAGTGGAATAAAGTTGTAGATATGAATTCAACGAGAGCATAGAATATCTGTTGAATTATTTTTAAAGTTTTTTGGAAAAAAGTACTATTGAAAAACATTGCTGTATAAAATATTTGGTTAGGAAAAAATAAAAAAACTGGTTTGGAATGTTTTAATATATATATATATATAAAGTGAAGTAAATAGAATAGTTGTGTTATATTTTATTTCTGCAAAAAAGCTATTAAAATTTAGTATTGTAAATAAAAATATTAATTAATTGACTGTATATCTATAATTAAATTATTTGAAAATATTTTACATCAAAATTAATAAGGAAATCTTTTTACAAAGGAGAAAATAATATAAATAAACACAAAAAATTCACTTTTCAATTTGAAAAATAAATTAAATATTCAAGAGATAAATAAAAAATTAATAGTAAAACTAATCAAATATATAGATTATATTATTTTTCTGTTTATATATATATATAAGTAAAGTAAATGAATTCCAGATAAAGACATTTCCAAAAATTTCATTGACACAGATCTCTTCATCCGTTAAAAACATCATTGAGAAGTACTAAAAAGTTAGTGAAACCCTTCGACGTTGAAGCATTTAAATGCGGCATACATAAATAATAACGAAATAGCATCATGATGTGGCCAAGATAGAGCCACTGATTTTGGTTTTCGGGTCACGTTATTCTTTTGTTTGTTTCAGTGAATTATTTATTTGTTGCTGAATCGGTTGCTATCTGAACTGAACTTCATGAAAAAGGAACGTCATCTTATTTATGCTTTATTAGAAAAATGCACGCAGTTTTCGTAAACTGTATACATACATGATGATGTGAAATTTATATATGTATGTGTGTATATATATATATATATATATATATATATATATATATATATATATATATATATATACACACACATATGTGTGTGTGTTGTAGAAATAAACTGTTCCAAATTTAAATTTCACAAAAATAACGTATGCAGAAATAAACGTTGAAAATAAACCAAAATAAATTTATACAGATTTGATGTCTTATAATATAATAATTACTAAAAAAATATATTTTAAGAATTTTAATTTCAATAAGTAATTTTCAAAAGTTTTGGTTAATAGATATTAAATTGATTGATTTTTTTATTTTCATATTACATATTCATTGCTCATTTCAATTAAGAAAATACTTTGCTATTGAAATTTCTTAAATATTCTTTTATCAGCAATTTTTCTTTCATCTCCGATTATTTTTTGGGATATATAAGTAATATCTATTATCTCAAGTATCAATTTCAAAAGATATTAGATTATTTTTTTTATAAAAATTATTGATACACAAGTGAACATAAAAAATAATATCTTAGAATTGAATGATATTTACAAGATTATATTAAATTTAGTAATGATAATATAAACACACACACACATTATATATATATATATATATATATATATATATATATATATATATAAACGTTGTTTATTGTTGAAACATTTAATATCTTTTTCACGTATTATTTCAATTTTAAAAATATGAATATTTGCTGTCAATTAAAATAAGTATTGATATTCGAATCGTGCTATATATTAAAATTAGTGTATTTGAAAATCCCTGTAGATTGCTCTACAGTCCTCTCATTTGTATATTAAATGTAAGTTTGTAAACATATTCCGTGATATGAATATTCAAATAAGAGTACAAAATACGTATATACACGATATTATAAAAAAGATTTTAATGAATTTCTCTTATGAAATGATACACAAAAGGGCGTACACTCGAATGTAGGAAGATATAACAATAAAAATACCCGTCGACTGACAAATCTTATATACATACGTATATATTTTTTGGATGTGTTTCACTTCTACACATAAAATTCGTGTTTATATATTATGTACCGTCGGGCCAAATCAGTTATTCAAATATTAAAAACCATATTAAAATTATTTGGAACGAAATCATACATAGAATTTACATCTTAAGTTTCATTATTTCATATTTATATTAAAAGTACTTTTTTGTGTCCATTATAAAAATTAAAAATTTAATATGTATATATTTCATGAATTGTATACATAATTTTCAAATCGTACTGTATATTAAAATGAGTACGTTATAAATATTTTATTAGGTTGTATATAATATTTTTTGACCCTTTACCACATAATATATCTTTTATAACCCACTCATATTTAATCATATAATTCATATATAAATAAATACTTATTTTTCAATGTGAAAATTCAGTGGATGTTTTCCTGTGAAAAGAAATATATTTTTAATATTCATTATTTTTACCAAAAACATTAAAAATTTTTGCAGAAAGGGATTAAAATTTATTTGCAAAAAAATGGTGAATATAAAATATTAATATTTATAATTTGTATGTGTATTTGTATTAATATTCTAAACTAATAATTATTAAAATTGCTATATGATCAAGGAAATAAAATTTGCATTTTTTAATTTAGTATTATTTAAAAAAAATTACAATATCAATTCTTTGCAAAATCAGAATTTTAATAAAACGTAATAATCATTTTTAAACAATACCGACAAAAAATCAAATTATTGTGTTTATAAAAATGTTAAGTTAAGATAGAGTTTCTTATAAATAGATTAAAATAAGAAGACAAACTGTAACAATATTCAATATCTGAAATTTATTACAAATAAAAATTTGAAAATAAAATACGATATAACAAAAACTTCGATAATTTTTTACTAAAATAATATCCAAAAAGACGAGTTAATATGAACGAGATGTATGTAGGCAAACACCCGTTCGCATGTAAAAATGTCTCGACGAGAATACAAGCATTATATATATATATATATATATATATATATATTTATAAATGTATGCATAGTTTATGTGTCTGAGATAAAAATGTAATAACGGAGATTTTCTATCTAGACAACGACGCCGTCAACAACGCAGACAGAAGAATGTTATCCTCTAGCGACCATCTTTTATCAACCATCAGTTGGTTGAAATATTGTATCGTATAATGGATTTTCTGAAAGTATTTTCAATCATCATTTTTCACTAATTGATATTTTATTACTTAATACATTATCATAATTCAACAATATTTATAAATCATATATATATATATATATATATATATATAATATAATATAAAAAATAAATTCAATTGTATTTGTAGATTTTTAAAAATTATTTAATTTTATAATAAAATTGTCAGTGTGATTTAATAAAAGTATGTAATGAAATAAATTTCAAAGAAAAGTGAATTTATTTAAACAAAAAAATAGATTTAATCTGTTATTTAAAATTGAATTATGGATTTATAAGAGAAATCTCAAATACCACTTATTAAACTAATTCACCCATTAAACAACCATTAATTTTAATGAAAACATTTATTTAAATAGGAATTATTCGACTGAATCTATTAACAAAAAAATACGAATTCATAAAAAAGACACTTGTAAAAAAGTGAATAGATTTTTTCGGTTCATTTTTTCCAAGCATTATAAACTGTATTCTACCCCTTCCTATCCTATAAAATATGTGATTTAAATCCAATAACGGCTGTGTTTGTGCGTTTAGGATATTACCGACCAGGCTTATATGCGGTTTTTTATGAATATCGATTCGTAACGCCATTAAAAAGTTGTGTATTAAAATTGTATAATATACAACATTTTATACGAACAATTTTAAAACTTTACAGAGATATAAAAAAAATTACCTAAAAACATATTAAATTTTCAAGTTAGTTAAACGTGCACTCGTTAAAACATTCTTAATATAAAAATTAAATCATGTTGATTTTATTTTTTCAACAGATATGAGTGATTATTTATAAAAAAAAACTTTAATTTTTTTTTATATAAATGTAGGGATGTGAATAAATTATCTCGTACAGTTATTGATTTCTACGGCGATGAATGGGAATTTGAATTCGTATCGAATAAACTTTTTGGAAATAACTCTGGAAAAGTCCATTTATTTATATTAACATTTATATCGTAGAGTAGAAAATTAATATATAATGATTTATTTATCTGACAGGTACATTTCGAATGTATATTTATATAACGCGCTTTTTATGTCCAAAATTTCACTGAATAGATTTATAAAGTATAGTCGTCAATAACCAACCTGGCGTACATTAACTGAAAACTGAAATACTCAATTACCTTCTATGTCTATAGAAGCAACTATAATTAAACAATTCAAGTTAAGTAACATTTCAATTGAAGCCTCAATTCCCATTGTCAATTGATGTATCAATTTAAACAATTTACACAATTCAAGATACAGAACAACTATATTACTCTCATTTTTCAATATATCACAAACTTGAATAGCTTTATCTCTCACTGTACCAATTTCGTTACCGGAATCCATTTTGACCTTACCGTCTATAACCATCTCTCATCCTAATCACTCAATCCCGTTTCGTATTTATATTCTGTTTCGCTCGTCAGTGTTCGAAATGAATGTACCTCTGTCCTGTTCTTAATAATGTCCGTTCTCACCTAGGCCTATGTACATAGCGTTCGGGGCAAATGAATCAAAACGTATGGTACAGCGCAACGCAATATTCGCTGACATTGATAGCCCCCTGAAGTTGAATTAATTTGGAAAGTTATTAATGATTGTGAATTGTGGCAATGCTACTCTGTCGGGACGAGATGTACAATTTACGGATATGTAATGCTAACGTTGATAACTCATTTAAAACATATATACGGTTGGAAGTTCGATCTGTGTTATATGTAGACGATTTTTTTTACACTGACAATATTCAACTTGAATGGGAAATGTAGAAAATTGAATAATTAAGGAATTTATTTTCAATTGAAACGATGCAGCGATTCTATCGATATTGGCTTAATATAGGCCTCTACGAAATTAATATATTTCTAAATTGAACATTGGGGTACTTGTTAAGATTTATATATATATATATATATATATATATATATATATATATATATATATAGAGAGAGAGAGAGAGAGAAAGCGAAAGAGAGGGGTTTTTTTTAATAACGCTTTAAGATTTTAAATGTAAATAAAGTAAAAAGTATCTAATTAATTAGTTATTATTTTTTTAAGCATATTCTATGGCATTAATGAAAGAACACAATTTCACTTATATGACCACCATGACAGTACATTCGTTTAGTTCAATTTTAGTCATTCTTTCATATAATTGTGATCCAATTTCATGAATTACACGTTCAATGTTTATTTTTAATGCTGTTGTTTGTGGTTTATGAGCATAAATCATTGATTTCACATAACCCCACAGAAAATATTCCAATGGAGTTAGATCACATGATCTTGGTGGTTAATTGATGATTCCACTTCATGAAATAATGGACTCATTAAACTTTTGTTTCAATAGGATTAGTGGAGTTTTCACAATTTCTAAGTGTTGTTGAAATGTTGAACCTTCATGATAATTTGCCAAACTATATTGAGTTGAAATGTCAAAATGAGCTTAAAAAAATTGAAATATGGCTGCTAACAGCTGTCAAAGTTCTGACATTCTTATTGGAAAACCTTTTATATGTATATTATTTCAATATTTTAAATTCAACTTTTATCAGTGAAGGATTTTAAAATTTGATTAAAAATGATAATTATATAAGACTCGTTTCAAAATTAGAATCCTTGTTCTAGAAATCATAACCAGACATATTTTGTACAGTAAGTCCCAAAAGTCATGGAACATGTGTAATTTGGAAAAAACATAACTGTTTTCATAATTTTTGTGAAATCGATTTGTTATTTTTAATTGTCTAATTTTTTATCATAGTAATCAAAGTTAAGTAATTCATTTTTCTCTTAATTTTTGAAACATTTATGTTCGTATATATTAATATTTTTTGAACATAACTTATTAAATAAGCCTATTTTGTTGTTGTTTTTTCAAACCACCCACGCGTTCCATGTTTTTGTGACTCACTGTATATGTGTATATGCGAATATAAATAAAATATTTAAAACAAGCAGTTGTATAATGCATGACGAGACGTAATAATACTTGCTTATACAAGAAGTGATTACATTCCAAACTACTTTTGCATATTTATACATCGGATATAAAACAAACGGCGTTTAAACAACACACATTATGTTTGTTGTGATTTTTCGTAATTTTACGCCCGACTTTAAATAATTTATAGCGTACGTTACTACTATTCCCCATAATAAATTAAATATTAACATTTTAATTTGTGCAGCTACATATTAAAATGTTTATTTCGTCAACGTGCTTCAAACGAAGTTGAAATCATCGACCCTCATTCCTAACGCACCTGTAGAATTAATAATGTTTAGACTGAGGTTCGTTGTGCATTTCGTATGACGTTTGATATACAGTTAGATGTTAAATTGAATTCCATTGAATCGAACACCGTGACAGAAGTTCGTAATATGTGTTGCTTTTTTTAATATACGGAATACTTAAAATTTCTTCTCAACATTTTATATCTCTTTATATATACATATGTATGTGTGTGTGTGTGTGTATACACATATACACTTTTACACAAATCATATTCCTTACTAAAAGAGTTTAATTCTTATTAATTTTTTATTGCCATAATTTTTACAAAAAAATACTTTTATAAATTGTGTAAAGATTTTATTTATCACATATTTTCCATATAAACAACGATTTATTCTTTTCTTTATTTATTTTTATAACTTTTTATTATTACTGATTTTCTAATTTTTAATAATATTATTACTTATTAACAATAAATATATTTAGACTGTTTAAACGTTTGTTTACAGAAACATAAATATTGATGATTTATTTATTGAAAAAATTATTAAACATTTTGACATTTATTATACCGGATAAAAGCAACATTAGAATTGATAAATAAGTATGTTTAATTGACAACGATGTTCGGAACGATAGGGGCCCTGGTTGATAAAACAATCGTACCGGACTTGAGCTTGAATTGACCGTTTGAAATTGTTGTTTGTCTTTTTGTTATCTGTCAACAACACAGTCACTATAAGATATTGAAACCGGAAAAGGGTCGGTCGGCCAGTTAACGTTTCATTTAAAGTTAATTAGATGAGCGAAATTAAATAATCGTACTGTGCTTATTTGTTTACTGACATTTATACCCGTGTGGTAGTTTATAAATGTATTGTTTGGAAAGTTATTTAACTATGTACTATATATACATATATATTTACATTTGTACAGAGAGAAATGTAATTGTTTGCATAAAGAATTTATTAAACTCTATAAACGTTTAAATAAACACAAAATTCGTTTTGAAAACATTTCATTAGAAAATTATTATTCACATTCTTGTGTATCAAGAACATATAAAGGTTACATTTTGTACGAATCATTTATTTTAAATATTATAATTTTAAATAACTATCTGAATTAAAATTCGTTTCCTGGCAAAATTAAAGAGACGGTATTAAAACTTTTCCAATTTAATCGACTTTGTATCTCTTGTAAAGCTAATATAATGATTTTCAACGAACGAATTTATAATGAAAGTATAGGTAATATATATATATATATATATATATATATATATATATATAGAGAGAGAGAGAGAGAGAGAGAGAGAGAGAGAAAGGGAGAGAAATGTAAAATTACATAGATATATCAATATTAAATGCTTGATATATACAAATCAATATTAATAAAATTTCTGATAGTATGATTATTATTAATAATTAATAAAAAAAAATTATTACATATTATTTGTTTATAACAAAATGCATAAAAAACTGAATAATTAAAAATGTGACAATAAAATGTTCCAATTGATTTTACTTCATGAAAATTTGTGATAAAGTAAAATTATTTTTTTGATGATTAATAAATTATATTGTTAAGAATACTATTTTTAAAATATTTTAGTAAATGATGAATGGAATGTTTCAATAGGTAAATAAAAAGAAAATAAATAAATAATTTTCATTTACAATCCTATTTATAAGCTCATTATTTTTTTATAACAGTTCTAAGAATATACTAACATTATGATTGTTTTTTTTTTAAAAAAAGTGATCTTACTTTTGATGTGATCTGCTTGGACATTTTATTGATTGTCAAATAGATTTTTAACGAATTGAGTTTTAGGGTTCGAATTTAAAGTAGACAATTAAAACTTGATAAATCAAAATTTAATTGTTGAATTAATTTTTCCAAAAAATTTATTAAAAATATCACAAATGTAAAAATATAATAGTAATAAATGAAGAAAAATATAATAAGAATACTAATTGAATCAAATTCGTATTAAAATAATTAGATTACAAAATATTAATTATTTATCTTGACATAATATATATCCTATCAGGAAATTACATAAAAAAAACATTGCTTACTCATAAAAGATGTGTTTTATTTAAAGTTAAGTTGTGCACTCTTGATGGTACACCCTATATATCTATTCATCGAATTAAATTTCAAATTGTATAAAATTCAATATATTTTATGTATCTGTTAGTATTCTTTATAAAATATTTTTTCTGATTATTTAACTTTTTCAACTACAAAGATTTAACTAAGTAATAATGTAATAATGATTAAAATGTGAAAAAAATCTCTTTTTAACGAGAATTTCTGCATCAGATCGAATTATTCACTGCAATGAAATGAACCATATTACTTTTACTGATAAAATTAACGTTCGCAATTGCACGAAAATACTCCCTATTATAATACCCTACGACCGGGTGAGCATCATTCGAGGTCTTAAACACCTATAAATTTAAATCTCTTAAAATATTCCAACAACACTGAGTTCAAGTACGAATCGATAAAATACGTTCTCTGAAACGTGGTTTCTGTTGAATTTATGCTTCGATTGTTCACCGTTCGCCGATTTCGTTACCTCCTCAGGAGTAAATTAGGTACGTATACACGATTGGTGCAGAGACAGACTTACCCACAATACCGCGCTCAACCCCACACACACGCCGACCACTTTGTATGCGACGCACGTGTTCGGTTCCCGTCACGGGCAGAGCCGCAACCGCGTTGCTGCAACCAACCAACCAACTTTCCCCGCTCATTAACACGTTACTCTGTGTGTTGGGGTTCCGTTGCTCTCGACACTGATTCAATCATATCGGAGGTTATTTGATCGAAACACTGATATAAAAACGACCTCAGTAGTTCGGTTTAATGAATAAATAGATTTTCGACACTGGCCTTGTTTTTAAAACATACACAGCATATAAATTATACTGCATTTGTATGCACGAGTATACTCATATTTTTGATCGGAAGTTATTCGATTCGGGGATGTTTTCTTTACAGAAACGTTTTAATTAAATACGTAATTACAGATCGTTTAACGAACGTTTAAAACGATCGTATCAATTTCATAAAACAGTATATTAATTTGTAAAATGAAAATTTCCAAAATCATGATATGTTTTCAAATGAATTAAAGTTCAAATAAATGAATTTTCTATCACAAAAAGAATTTTATATCTGTTAAAATTTATTTTCTATAACTGATCGTTTTTTTTGAAAATGAAATTATTTCGTATAAACAAGAACAATTCAATTCTAATTCTACCCTCGTATTTGTATTTTTCTAAATATTTCAGAATTCATATAATAACAACAAATGTATTTTTTTGAAAAAATAACTATATAGATTTAATAGTTAAATGAAATTAGAATTTTTATTTTTGAGAAAAAAATGATGTTGATTTTTTAGTGATACATGAATTAACATATATTTCTTACTATATTTTTAAAAATTATAATTAAAATAATTACCACATAATTCAACGGATTATGAAATTTAAAATCATATTTGATTTTCGTTTTGCAATAATGTGTATCATCATCAGGAAAAAAACACTGATATCAATGAATCATAATACTAAGTACTTTGATAATATAATTCAAATAGATTTTCTATTTTTAGATTTTAGAAATAAGTCGAGTTATTTTTATCTGTAAAATTAAATTTTCATCACAGAGCTAAATTATAATTAAGATAATATTTTTATTAACTAATCATTTTTTCATTAATAAAATTCTAATCAGCTTTAATTAACCAAACTTTCAAACCATAAAACATATAAATAGTCCTCAATAAAGTATTTTATAACTCGATTCATTATTATTTAGTTTTCAAATAATAAAAAAATGTTTTTAAAGTAGTAAATATTTAAAAAATGAAAATTTCATTTAATACTCATTTTATTTAGTTTATCTGAAAAGATAATACATTTTTTAAACAATAAATGTTTTAAAATGATATTTAATTATATTGTAAATGTAAAATTTATTTCAAGAACATATTAAAATTATATTTTTTTTATAAAATCCAATTTTAAATTTATTTGCTTTCTCGTACTATTTCAAATTTCAATAAAATTTATTGTTACTATTTTCTATTTTCCATTATAAAAATATTCTATTTATATAAATGTTATTCGAGCAAAGAAATAAAAAATAATACAATATTTCTCGTTTCTATGAAAATTCTAAAAATATAAATGTAAGAAAGATTTATTGGAGTTATATATATACATACATATATATATATATATATATATATATATATATATATATATATATATATTCGATAAATAATCAATGCAAATCACGTAGATATTTCTGACCATTCAATATTTATGGACGCATCGGAATAAATAATGATCAGATCTTAATCATTAGAATATAATAAATAGTAAATAAATGCAATACTTTTGTGTAAAGAGGAAACATATTTTTTAATTTGTCAGTTGATTTGTAATTCAAACAACGTATTTTCTGAAAATCATTTTTGACATCCAAAGAGAATATTTCACGTCAAAACATCGCTGACTTATTTTTACTGGAGCATTTTTTTATAAGCGCAGCTTCCTATCAAAAGCATATCTGCTTTCAACACACGTTTAAGAGCATTTATGAGCCAGATCAATATACTTATCGTTCACCAAACTCATATTGAAATACATTGAAGCGAATCGCCGCGTGCACATAAACCAATCGTCGCGTAAGTTTATCTCGTTTTAATGGTGTTATTCTTATTGATAACGTTTTTGATACATTATTATTTGATAGAAAGGGATGCGAAACTATCAATCAAAACTCGAAAATATATACTGTCTTTATTTATTTATAAGTGAACATGTTTCAATATATAGTGGTTTTTCGCTGGGAAATGTATGTATGTCGACTTTTTTTTATAAGTATAATAAAATTTTAATATACACGACGAAATGGGATATTTTAATTTTATCGGTTATACCGATTCGTGGAATTTTTCATATACAGTAACACTGCATGTAAACAAGTACTCAAATGATGTACAGAATGAACATTTTATGAAAATGAATTTTTCAAATTATTTAAATTACACTATTAAAATAACATATATATATATATATATATATATATATATATATATATATATATATATTATATTTAATAATTAATATTTCGACAAAAAAATATTTTATTTATTTAAACGATTTAAAATACTATATACTTTAAATGCACTTTATAATATCCATAAGTTTGTTTATTAAGTTCTCTTTGAATTATTCTCATTTGCAATTAATAATATATGTTTCCAACTCTTAATTACACATCATATCCATTTACATTTAAAATCATTATTTTTTATTACATTTTCTTTTCATATTTGTCAGTCTTTTCATATTATATATTATTTATCTTCCTTGTAACGTTTATATATTTTTAATACCGTTCTATGTTTTCTGTCAGTAAATTCATTTATAATTTAAAAAAATATCTTTGAAAAATAATCTTCTTACTATTTATTTATTTTATTTATTCATTACACTTATATATAAATAAATGTAATAAACAATAGCGTAGATTAAATTCCAGACATAGTAAATCACAAAAAAATAAATATCACTTCAATTCTCGCTTCATGATTTTAAAGAATTTTTGAACGAGCTTCAAATATAATTTAACGAAACTGAACCGCATTCATAAAGATATTTAAAAATGTATAAAATTGCAGGAATGTGTTTAATATAAGGGTGTCAAAATGGAATTGCTTCAAGACCGCAAGAGCAGTTTCTAGAAATGCAGCTCAATTGTATGAGTCATATTATACTAGATTACTATTTGTATTAATAAAAGTGGATTCGGAGTAAATGATTATAGTTTTAATTAAAGTGAGGCTTTTTTCGTTATAATTAATAAATTTCAGTTATATTTTTTTAATAATAAAATTTGGTATATGTTTTAATTTGAAGTTATTAATTATGAAAGTAGTATAATAAAAAAATAATTGTTATATTTTTTGTTAACAAAAATTAAATATTTAAAATTTAATTTGTGTACATTTTTGTATAATAAATATAAAAATTAAACATGTCTCAATTAAAAAAATGAAAATATAAATTATTAAGTTTAATAGAATACAAATTATTTCTCATAGTTTAATTTTAATGATGTTTAGTTGCAGCTTTAGTTACTATAACAAAATTTTACTTGACAAAAAAAAATAAAAATAAAATCATCTCTTTTAATATTTTAAAAACTGACAAGTTCTGTAACTGACATTTTGTTTCGTTAGTAAATTACACGTACAAAAGACTTATTTTCGAAACAAAAAAAGTAAAAAGCTTTTAAGTTTGGGTAACAATTATAAATATTTAGTAAAGTAAATATACGTTCAATATAAAATAAAATGAATTTATATATACATTCATTTTAAAATATATTTTTTTATTTTTAATGTAAAAAATCTCGGTAACTAAATATACTTATCATATATGAAACAGCTTACAATAAATTTAGCTGCTTATGTATGGTTATGAGTTCGATCATTTTGTTATCAGTGCAAACACGACGTACAGGATACATTGTAACATATTTTATATCCATCGAGTACATACACAATGTATATAAATATAAAAATATATCTAAACGGTGCTTATCTCTCTCACTTCTCTCGCAGAATATGCGAATATAAAAAAAGAGAGCCGACAATGAAGATATATCATGCACATTTGAGTTACGAGATATTGCGAGAGTGCATTTTTTTGCTAACTTGAAGAGCACTAGTACGGGTAGATAGAGATATGTTATTGCTGCAACACTTTCCTATAACCTAGTTCGAGATCACGCATTTCGTGCATTTACTTTTTTATTCGATTCTCTTTACAATCGAAATAAATTTAAGTTTAATATATTCTTGAATTGATCATAATGGATATAGAAGAATAAATTGAAACATAAATGTTTTATAGTTTGCTTGAAAATGATAAAATGTGAAAATTAGAGATTGTTCGTTTTCGACTAGAAAGAAATCAAATATAAAAGATTCTTTTATCTTTTGAAAATTTGAACTGTTTTTTTTTATTACTATTTTAGTATTAATTGTTTTTTAAACAAATTATTATTTATATATTTTTTCAAAAAATGTGAAATTATTGGGTTGAGTAATAAAAAAAATCCGTTTTTGTATGTCAACTTTAATTTTTATTAAAAAAAAACAGCCATTGTACTTTAATCAATTATAAATATAAATTACCATTGTCATAACCAAACTGAGTATCACTCAATTTAAACAAGTAAAAACTTGTCATATGTGGCGAGTCATTAGAATGAGTAATGAGTCATTAAAACTTGCTCTCAATAGCGGAAATTATTTATGATTCAACCTAATATATATAATAAAGGACAAAAATGATTTACAAGTATAATGTGTTTTTGTAATATTCTTTGAAGTGTCTTTTTTTAAATTGAAAATATGATCGTTGTTAATTGTAGGATTTTTTTCCAATGAAATCAATAGTATTTGTTTTCAAATATAGAAATAGAATTTTTAAGAAACGCAATACGTTTATGAGCCAAGAATAACTATTTATATTCGAAAATAATCGTTCGTTTAAATAAAATTTCCATTGTCATGTTTTCGACTTGTCAGAGTTGAAAGTTAATAATTTAAAATAGAGAATTAAACGAAAAAGGATATAAAAAACGATAATAGTTTCACATGCTATAAGATATAACAAAATATCGACTTGTAAAGAACCCGAACATATATTTTCCGAAGAAGAATTGTTCTTGTGCGATTCCATGTATAATTTATTTCGTCGAGTCCCAAAAACTTTACAATAATTGAATTCAACTAGTATATAATGGAATTTAGTGGATGGTAGACATGTCGTAGACAGTTGTTCCCTGAGCGTATTATGATACAGCGAGCCAGCAGTACGTGGTCAACCTAACATCTTGCTTAAAGGGAGGCTGCGTCGTCACGTTTTATTACGCGTCCACGGGCGATCTATAAAACACAAGGAGACGCATCCACACGGTATGGTGCACTGTGTTTACAGCTTTCTTGTACGGTAACACCATCTGCTCAGAGATACCGCTAATACCCATCTACTTGAATTGTGCTGGCGTTCTGACACCGTCGAAATACCACACTGTCACAGCCACAAGCAATTTGTTTTTACGATCAAACGAGATGTTTACATAGTTCGTGTCCGACGCGGTCTTCTTTTTGCCACACCACTCTATTGTCTTCCAGATACTTTAATATTTTTATGACGTGTTTCTATGCACATTGTACATTTCGTTTTTTTTTTTAGTACTAGTTTGGGTGAAAGTTTACGAGACAACGAGTTAGTTTTACATAAATATAAACGGTCTCGCTGTAGCACACAAAATACAAACGGTGTTGACGCATGCATTTTTTAAAACTTAAAAATAAGAACGAAACTACTAAAATTTCCATAAAATATGAATACAAATATTCCACTCTATGAAATCAATAATTACACTAGATACTTTTTTCCTTGAATTCATTTCATGTGATTAGTTTTTGTATTTAAGATGATTATAAGATCTACCGAGAATCTTATATTCGAGATAACAATTTTCTTAATGAAACATGTCATCTCACAAACTCAAACTCATACTCATAACTCTGTAATCAATAATCCACCGTGCTATGTAATACTTTATTTATAGAATCATAAATAAATTAATACTCACATCGAAATTGTCTTATAAATATTTAAACTTCAATGTAAACTAAAAATTGCTATACGATATTTCTTAAACAATTTTCATTAACGTACTTTTAATACGAAAACAATCAACTGTACAACTAAACTTTTAAATAATATTTTTTTATCAAGATTAAGTTTCGTTACACGAAAAAATAATATGAATTAATAATAAGAAACATTTTTAGTAAAAAAATATTCATAATACTTATTTTCGGTTTAAACTTTATTAATTAAAATTTTATTTATGACAAAAGAAATAAAAAATAAATATATTTACCCAAAAAAATATTTATTAAATTATAAATACAAATAAATTTTGTGAAATATTTAAAGACTACAATTTTTTTAATGTTAATCAGCTCAATTTTAAGTTGTATATGATTTTTATTAACATTCTATAATTTTATAGTCTGGATCATTTAATATTAGGTTTTAAATTTTAATACATCGAAGAAATATATTTATCAAAAAAGTATTTTTTAAATTATGAATTAAAATCAATTTAATGAAATATTTAAAAACTAACATAGAAAAAATTTAGAAAAGATTTTTTTTAATTTGAAATTAGTTAAATTTTATTGAAGTTAATTTATTATAGATTTTGATACTGTTAAAAATTCAGCTCAATATTTAGCTGTATATGATTTTTATTAACATTCTATAATCTTATTGACTGGATAATTTAATATCATTAACATATTTAATACTATAATAATGTAAATTATGTACAACTATTTTCAATTAGAATAAAATTTTCAGGATTTATTTGGTACAAAAAAATAAATTTCGAATAAAAGTGACAGTAATTTTTTTTAATATGTACTCGACAAAACAACAAGAATGTATTTTGAAATCGTCTAAGAAAACTTTTATAATCTTACATTGTCAATAAAAACAAGAATGTATTTATATGCATACTAGCTTCCAGACGAAGTCGTTTGAGGTTCACTAAATCCCAAAGGACAATAAAATGGAAAAAAGAAACAAAAAAGTGAATTAGATTTTGTATTCTTTTTTTAAAACGTATCCTTTTTTTGGCTAGAAAAGTTATACGATGAATAATCAGGGATTAGTATTTTTTGTCAAATAAAATCCAATATTTTTTTCTGGGAAAAATATGCTGATTATACGAATAAATATCTTATTTATTTAATCGAATTCAAAAAGTTTTTTGTTTTATACAAATAAACTTATTTAAAAGGGACTTAAATCAATGTTTAAATTTATTATGTATATACAGTAATATAATAAAGATGTTCATCTTTAATTATACGAGTTCAATAAAGATAATCTTACGCACGAGCAAAAGCTAAAAGACCTATTATGATATCAATGTACGTGATGTTTTGCGATTGGTACCAGCTTTGACGACCGGACCCTGTTCTAATATAATTGCAAGGTTATCGTTATGCCTTGCGTTCAGGATTATCGCAATTAGAATGAACCAGTGACACACGACACACAAACAGGCGTCGCTTATCAGTTAAACAGGGTGCATACATGTAAAGAAAACATTGATGACTCATACATTTAATAAGTGTATGACATTTATTAAGGGGGTCTTTATAAGAATCCTTTTGTAAAAAGCACAATAAATCAGATTTTGTCTAAATGTCAGTTACAGATTTTGTATGTATATTTATTTAAAAAGCTTTCTTTAAAATGTTCAGACTTAAATTGGATTAGATTTGAAGTAAATTTTGATTTTTTATTAAACACTTTTTGTTGTAATAAAAAAAATATTTACTATTCATTGTAAATAACAAGAAGTATTCTTTTAAAAAAACGTTTACAATTTTTACTATGTTGATTGTTCTTTATTTTATTTACTAAATTAACAATTTGCTTTATACAAAATAAAATTTTAATTCGACAGAAATATGTTTTATAATTTTATTAATGTGATATAAAAATATTTATTTCAAAAAAATGTTAACAATAGATTAAATGCTTTTAAACAAAATACAATTAAATTAAATTATAATAAGTGAAATTCATATTTTAAAATAAATCTGTTTGTATGTAAATGTAAACATTGACACATTTATAAAA
The DNA here is from genome assembly GCA_029203775.1 of Neoneuromus ignobilis. Lineage (NCBI taxonomy): Eukaryota > Metazoa > Arthropoda > Insecta > Megaloptera > Corydalidae > Neoneuromus > Neoneuromus ignobilis. Next base: position 38,066,469 of record CP092092.1, read on the forward strand.
TATTTTTACATAAATAATACTTGAATAATTTTCATTTCAAAATACAATTGTGTAAGATCAGTATAATCAAATATTAAAAATTATTAATGAATACATCTCTAACCTATATAAATTGTAAAAATTAATTGTGCTAGTTACCTTGAAATGGTCGTATGTTAAAGTACTATTGGAATGATTTAGTATGTTTTTAATTAAAAATATGATGCATAAATACTGCTGACATGGATGACCTGCTTTTGTGCTATTAAATTCTTTGCGTCGCAAACAAATAAATTAAAGACTCTTATATTCGTATAAATCAAGTTTCATAGGACAAATGTGGAACCAACTAATTACAAAAAAAAAATGTATTTTGAGATGTATTCAAATACTAGCTATAAATTAAAACGAAAAAATATATTCGAACTAGATTTGTTTAGATATTTAAATAATATAAATAATGTGTGTGGACAAAAGATAGACGAGTGAAATGAATAACATGGAAAAATATGGAATAATATTTTATCGACTTGCATGGTGTGATCAGTTAAATGAAACACACGTTTGTGCAGTGATATGTACAACTTACTACATTCAATTTTTATTGAATTGTCACCCCTAGTTTGCAGACATGTCTGTCAGCTGACAATATGCGATAAGAAGGGTCGTGGGTTCGATTATGGTAGAGACACATTCGGACACCATGGCGACGACTCGTAGTAGGGTATCAACAAAATATTCAATATCAATAAGTATCAATATACGTATTAAATGACAAACTTCCATTACGTTTTATTTAACAACATGACAAGGAATCAGTGAAACTTTTTTTGTTAAAATTCTACTTTATTCAACACATACAAATATATATATATATATATATATATATATATATATATATATATATATATGTATATGCTTGAATATATAAATTTACGAAATAAAATTCTATATACTTTATAGCATTTTCTACGGAAATGAATTTTAAATTGTATACACAGTTATTAGCCGATATTACCTCCATCAATATTTTTTCGCACGAAATTGATCAAACTTGAAAAGTTGCGTTATACACCCCGCATTGAATATTAATCATTTTTAAGTCGTTGATCCGTAACAAATTTTTAATCCACCCCTCCGGTGTAACAAACAGACGAGTATCCTACATTGATCGATGAATCATTCTTTACGTCAAAGATGGAATGAAAAACAAACAATAATTTCATACTCGATTATAGCTCTGTGATATCACTAGTTATTTCGTATAAACGTTTTTAATACGAACACTTCGTACGCGTATTTTTTTTATATATATATTGTATATTACTACATCTCGTGTCTTCACCCTATTTATTTATTTTGGAATCTGACCCGTCGTTCACGTTCTATAAACAAAATAATTGATGCTTCCCTCCGTGTTGACAGTTTCAGGTAGTTGCGTTGTCACAACAAATTCAGTTTTATATTAATTTATTCATATTGTTTCGTATCATAACAAAAAAGTCAATCAGAGAGGTCGTGATTTGTATTAATTTTCGAATAATCATTTTTATAAATTAGTTTTTGCAAAATTACACATAAATTTTTAATAGTAGAAAAATGTTACAATAAATACTTTTTAATTAAAAATTCTATTGTAATATTTGATATTATTAAAGATTTTAATATTTATGTACACCATGTACTATTTACAAAATATTATTTTATTGTAAAATGTATAATTCCAATTTCATTTTTTCTGCAAGAAAATATATAGGTACTTGAAATTTTCTCTTCAAATTTAATATATTATAAATATGAAATAAGAAAAATATCAGTTTATATTTTTTGAATAACTTATAGTTTTACAATAAATTATAAATGAATGTAAATGTTAAGAAATGAGATATAAAAGATCTAATCTAAAAATAAACTGCTCAAGAACTAGAGAAAAAATCGAAGAAATAAAAAAGAGAAATAAGTGATATCCCAAATATCATATAAATAAATAATAAACAGAAAAACATTTCTAAAAGAATTTGTTCTAAAGAGGAAACACTAGTTTATTACAAATTTATATATATATATATATATATATATATATATATATATATATATATATATATATATATATATATATATATATATATGTATATATATATATATATATATATAAAGATAGAATGGAAAAACGGAAACACTCCGGTAAAATATATATAATTTAATTCAATACAGTTATTTAAAATGCTCTATATATATTTTTTTATATCCATTAGAAACTTATACAGATGCGTGTGTGTATGAATATATGTATTTTGAAATTCTATTCTTTATTATAGTATACTTTTTTCAATTAATCACACATTAAAAGTATTATTTACTTTGATAACTGAATTTTTGTACTATTACCTTATTCATAAAATATTTTCTGTGGTAATATTTAAAACATTATTAATTACTGGAAAATAAATATTACTACTAATTAGTTTTTCTACAAATTAAAATAGCAAGATTTTTTTAATAAAAAGTTTTAAAAATAATTTAAGAACGAAAATCACTAATAACTACAACTATTTCTGATTTAAATCACATTAACCATAATTACTATTATTATCTGTCATATTTACAATTATTAATTTAAATACATATTAACATTTATTTACAATTTAAATAATTTGACAATATTTATATAAAAATTATTTACAGTTTTAAAACCATAGAATGTGAAAATAAATAATATTATTAACTAATTTTTCAGCAAATTGAAACAGTAATATATTTTCTAGTAAAAGGTTTTAAAAAAATTAATAGATCAAATCACTAATAATTACTATTTCTGATTGAAGTCTCATTAATAATGATTAAAACCTGGTATGTTTACAATAATTAATTGATATAAAAGCTCGTTTATATTTTAAATAATTTGATAGTATTTATAAAAAAAATACTTACAATTCTACAATTGATAGAATGTAAATTGAACATAAAATGCATACCTGTAACAAAAAAAAAGAAAATTAGCAATGATACTAACGTTAGTTCAAAGAAAATAACATATATGTAAATGTTTGAATATAGTGAAAATTTTAAATAAAAATATATATTTGAAAATAAAATATTATTCTTATGTTATTTTTACTATACAAAATCAATTTTTATTGTTTCCCTTTTATCCAAATTGCTTTCAAAAAATTATTAAATAATTTCAATTTTAACATTGTATGGATCAAAAATTGTTTGAAATTTTCATTTAATTTTATAAAGTGAATATAGCTGTTATGTCTGATTTTCATTTTCATTTCATATACGTATGTATATATGTTGTATTTTGTGCTTTTGTTGTTATTTTTTTAAAAAAAATATCTCAAATGCTAAAAATAATATTATAAATGTTTTTTTATATTGAGTCTGTAAGAGTTAATAGAAATAAAATGTGGTTTAAAATGTAACGAACATATTGTTATTAGTGAGAATGTCTGAGAATCATTTTTATATAAATAAGTATATACAATGTGCGTATTGTGCATATACATATATCAGATATAGTTGAAAAAAAATGTTGAATACAATATGCACATGCATTAAGGTTTAGTATTTTACATCGCGCCGCGACTGACATTATACGAAAATGACAAGTGATCCATTAGCATCACTTATGCATAATTTAATGTTATAAAGAATTGAGATGCTTTCGGCGATAACGCATTCAAATTCAACGATCTATCTCTTTATATCTCATCTGTCATGGCGTCAAAATTTAACAGGAATTTGACACGCAATATGCGTATTCTCTATTATGCAGATGAATTATGTTTGAATTTCCAGCCAAACGTGTGGAAATTGATATCGTGTATGATACACCTGTTCGTATTTAATTACGCTTCGTACAATGTGGCTTCTTCATATGTATGTTCCAATATAGATATTATGTACACAAATACATATCAACATTTATACGCATATCACATATATATATATATATATATATATATATATATATATATATATATATTCAATTATTAGTGAAACTATTATTAAATTTTGCATCGTATCAAATTTCCTTCCATAACAATTAATGTGATCGTATTGGCAAAACTTCTCCGTTAGAAATGTCAGTTGCTCGCCAAACTAAATGACACATACAGTAGCAAATACTCATTCATGTAAACACATATTGAATACACAAGTGTTACATTTGCATTCATTTAAAAGTAGTTATAAAAATACGAACAGACATTTTCAAAATTGAATTTTATTGCAATATTTGTTTTGGAATAATTTAAACGTACCGTATTTTATGATAATTTTTCAGTAATATATTATTTAAATTCAATAAAAAATATTGATTTTTAATGGCAAACATTTTAATAGAACTAAATGCAATTTGCTGAATAAAATTTCGAGTTTAAACAATGTTGTGAGTATTGAATTTTTTATTAGCGAGAGTTGAAGACATAAAATACATTTTACTTACAGATTCTTACATAAAATCGGAAACAAAATTTGAAAATACGAAACTCAACAGTTGTTCGACATTTTGTGTTTACTACATACGAACAGATTACTAAATAAATTCTGCATGAATTGACAAAATATAAAATGGAATTGTTTGAAATTTATTCAGTAAATTTGTATTTTATTTTTCTTAACTATATTTCTATTCGAAATGAAATTTATATATATATAATTAAAACAGATTTATAGAAATAGTCAAATTAATAAAGATAAAGAATTTAATAGAAATTAGTATGATAGAGAAAGAAAAATTAATTTAAAAGAATTTATGTAGGGTTTTACAATAACAATGTCAGAATTTTAACAGCTGGTAATGGCCATTTTTGATTTTTTTATCCAATAAGAATGCCAGAATTTGACAATTAGTGGCAAACATGTTTGATTTTTTTAACCCTATAAGAATGTCAGAACTTTGATAGCGGAAACCATGTTTGATTTTTTTTAATCCAATAAGAATGTGAGAATTTTAACAGCTGGTGGAAGCCATGTTTGAATTTTTTTAAGTCCATTTTGACATTTCAACTCAGTATAGTTTGGTAAATTATCATGGAACGATTAAACCTTCAACAACGTTTAGAAATTGTAAACACTTCAATAGACTTATTGAAAAAAAAGTTTAATGGACCAATCAATTAGCCACCAAGATCATTTTAACTCTATTGAATTATTTTCTGTGAAGTTATGTGAAATCATTAGTTTATGTTGATAAACCACAAACAACAAAAGCATTACAAATAAACATTGAACGTGTAATTCATGAAATTGGACTAGAATTATGTGAAAGAGTGACTAAAAATTGGACTAAACGAATTTACTATGTCAAGTGAAGTCGTGGTGGTCATATGATTGAAATTGTGTTCCATCATTAATGCCATAGAATATGTTTAAAAATAAAAAAAATAAAAAACTAATTAATTCAATACTTTTTGTTTAATTTCCATTTACACTTCTGAAGCGCTTATTGGAAAACCCTATTAATACTGTAGTAAGTTTATTTTGATTGTTAGTTAAAAATTTGAAAATTATATGGGAAAAACATTTTAAGGCAAAAGTGATTAATTTTAAAAAATATCAATTCTCGTCATACTCATTTCAAAACTAAAATAAGTAATATAATATATGAAAACTAAGAAAGGATATTAATTATAATTGCAGTAGAGGAAGAAAGTTACGAGGTCATTAAATGAAACTTGACATGCACACCTCGAACCATTGTATAATTTCGAATCATATTGCTTTATTTTCACACTGTACATCGGCACCGGATCTTGAAAATCTCTTCACTAGCGACATCGAGCAGACGAGAGGAATGTATGTATTTGTCGCGCCTGGCGCACGTATCAGATATCAAAGACGAATCCGTTGTGGATATGGAAACGCGTGGCGCGGATATCTACCCTCCGCTTGTTTTGTTCACGTGACACGTCGACTGACTATCACATCCACGTCTCTCACCCTTCACAACATATATGCAACCCTTAGATATTTATATATTTACCTTTTATACAGTCTCTGTACATATTGCTCTACGCAACATTTACCTGATCTTTCTTGTATATGCCACGTACGTAATTCAGTACGGATTTCAATGTTTTGTTTGCTATATTAGATATAATATTCATATCTTCATAAATATGTCTTGAGGAATGTGTATATATATATATATATATATATATATATATATATATATATATATATATATACACTACCCTGATAGTTTATTAAAAATTGATTTTTGAATAGTACTTGAGGATAATATTTATATCTGATGAATTTTTATCATAAGTTATTTTAGTATTGCGGCAAATTCAATTTAACATAAATAAATCACTCACCCTCAACATCATAATTTTAGATTTAAAATGCAGTACTCCTACATTGGTCATTAAAATATACATCAATGATTAAAGTGACAATAAGTGATTATTAAATATTTTTATAAAATCTTGTAGTACTAGGAGTGAGAGATTAATTTGTGTTAAATTGAGTTTTTATTTTATTTTCATTTAAATTTTATAAAATATATAAAATTTCATGTATGTGATTAAACCTTAGTTAATTTAAAAATATTACAATAATTATAAAAAAATATTTTTACAACAAACTTGTTTATATTAAAATTTACTGGTAAGAAAAAAAAATGTTAGTTTCTCAGAAAATATTTCAATAAAAATAAATCAGTATTTCATAAAATATTTAAATAGATAAAAGAAGATATTCAGTAAGTATTGAAAAATATTTTCAGGAAAATTTAATAACTTACAATTCTTTTTGTTTCTTATTTTATATAACTACAATAAATACATTTTATAAAACTGTATGAAATTAACACAAACAAAATGAAATATAAAACGAATTCATCCGTAGTACCTTTTTCAACGAACAAACACAACTGAGAAAATAACTCTTGAGTACAGCTGAAGTGAAATTCGCCATCAAAGTTTTAATCAAACACTACAAATTTAATTAGCAAATAGCCCCAATTACTCATTACATCTAACATCAACCCTTCTGTAATTTTCATCTACAAGCATACTCATTACGTAAAACAAGATCGAAACATCGGAGGGTCATCGGTTCGATGCTTGTACAGTATCAGTGCACAAACGTCGCACTAAAGAGAGCTTTGTTGTATTTTCATCGTAAACAACAGTTTACAATTAACGTCATTGTGTAAACAGACGAGAAATAAAGACAAAATTTATGTTTACATATACAAAAAAATCAGTTAAATGTCATTTTTAAAAGGACAGATGCACTGATTGTTAAGTCAATATTTACGTTTTGTTAACAGAAAAGTTATCAATTATAAAATTCGTTTTCGTGATGGAAACTTGTTGAAAGTTAAACGTTTTAACAGTTCAAGACTGTTGATCTTATATTTACTTTGAGAACAAAAAATAAAAATAAAACATTTTTCATTTAAAAATAAATTATATGTAAAGAAAATTTCTAAATAAATATAAAGATTTAGAAATTTATTTTTAAAGATATTATTTAGAATTTTTTTTACTTTAAATAATATTTTATAAATTTAATAATAAAATTGCAAGGAAATTTCAAATGATCTCTCTAATGAATATAAATATATAAAATATTATTTACAGATTACATTAAACCTTTTATAAAATCATTTGCCATTCATTGTTTTCATTACTAATATAATTTTTAATATTTTAATAATCAAATTGTATTTCCTGTAATTAATATTATTTCAAAACATATGTATTTTAAAAAGTATGATGATATGTTTTATTAAAAAAAAGTATGTCGTTGAACTTCTTAATTTTGGATTAATTGATAATTAGTCGTTTGTTGGTCAAATTAATAAATGTAAGAATGTGACACAAAAAAAATATAGAGTTAATATTGTTCGTAATATGTTCTGTTTTTTCCACAATGTACGTAGTATAATTAAAATATTGTCTGCTCGAATAACTACTAACAAATCTTCAATGTATTCGCACAACGACGCGAATCAGATCCACTCATTCTCTATTTAGTTAGTACACTAATTATTCAAATGAAGTTTAGTTAAATACGATTGAAGGGAGGGCATTGTAAGAAATGTTTGCGAAAATTGTTGCATATAAAGGCACACAGTTGTATGGTAGTATCGTACAACTCAAAGTTCTTTAATTAGTCGCGATTTATAATCCCAAAGCAAATAGTTGACGACAGCTTTGTGAAGTTTACGATGGAGAATTTGTCAGTTGACAACGATTAAAACTAAATCATTGTTAACGCTCAAGAGATGCGAATAATAACTTTATTTTACTAAGTTTGAAAATTTTGATTTCAATATTAGAATTATTCGACAAAGTAGATATAATATTTTACGTGAAATCGACGAAAATTAAATTTTTATTAATTACTGTTTTAATGGTGTCGTATATATTTTTATATGAATAATTAAATGGTTTATGAATTTTCATAATAACTATTTTATATTTTTAGTAATGTACCATATATACATATAGTATATCTGCCATAAAAACACACTAAAAAAATATTTATTTCATTTAATCTTACTGAATCAATTTTTAACTCCTAATGTTTAATTCCATGTTTATTTCAAAAAAAATATTAACATTTTTTTAAAACCTTTTTTTTATTTTTAATAGATTAAACGTGTTTTTAGATCATTTATAATTCGGTTACTTAGTGATTTCGGTGTATATATTTTTATATCTATTTATTGAAGAATTCACACAATGATTAAATTTAAAGACATGTATACTCAGATTAATAATAAAAATTTGCTTATTTATAATAGCAAGTCCGGTAATAGGAGTTAGAATTTTGAAACAATCTTTATAATAATATATTTTACCTATTTTAATCACATTTACATGATTAACTTAATATTTTTTTATTTTTTCAAAATTTTAAAAAATTATAAACTGTCAAAATTAACTTATAGCTATAGAAAAAATATTTTCCAATAAAAACTGTAATTTTTACTTGAAAATGATTATTTTCTATTCGAACAATCGATTTCTAATAAAAAAGTATGATTTCTAATGAAAATTAAAATTTTCAATTTTTGGCCTCAAAAAAACCACGACCTATAGTATGGAAAATTTCATGAAAAATCGAAATTCTCAAAAATAAATAATTTTCGTTAAATATCAAAGTTTAGCCATAAAATTAGATGAATCAATGGTTAAAATGACTTTTTCGAACATTAAACTAATTTTATTTAAGAAAAAGACGATTTAACCAAATATCAATGATTGCACATGAAAAGAAATATTTTCATTTTTAAATAGGTTTTTCTTATAGGAAATTTTTATTTTTTTAATTAGAAATATTTATTAAGAATGTAACTATATATTTTAAATCCAATTATTATATTTTAATAAATATAAATTATTTTTTTATTATTTGTTTAATCTTCGAGCAAAGATGAAAAATGATCAACAATCAATTTCGGCTATAAAAATGGTTTTTTCTAATAACGAACATTAATTTTAACAAAAAATGATTAATTTCTAACCAAATAAACAATATCTAATAAAAAAGTTTGATTTCTAATAAAAATTAAAATTTTCAATTTTTGACCTCAAAAAAACCACGACCTATAGTATGGAAAATTTCATAAAAAATCGAAATTCTCAAAAATCAATAATTTTCATTAAATATCAAAATTTGGACATACGGTTAGAAGAATCAATGATTAAAATCACATTTTCGAATATAGAACTAATTTTATTTAAGAAAAACGGATTTAGATAATCGTCAATTTTTATACATATATGAAAGTAAATATTTATATTTTCGGATAAGCTTTCTTTAAAGAATATTTTTATTATTTGGAAATATTTACTAGAAACGTAAATATATATTTTTAACTCGAATTATTACATTTTAATAAATATAAATTATTTTTTCAATTTTTGAACAAAGATGAAAAATTATAGAATAGACAAAATCAATGTAAGTAATGAATTGAGATAAGAACTATCAGGAATTTACTTATATTTATTAAATAACATATATATATATATATATATATATAGAGAGAGAGAGAGAGAGAGAGGTATTGCTGCTTATAGTTGTATGGTGAAAAACCGTCACATTTAATTAACTAACACATTTGTATCTATTTAAACTATAGTAGTAATTTTTGTGAACTAAACACGAATATACACTTAAAATATAAAATCCAATACGTTTTTCTATTTATTTTTTAACTGGGTATTGTAAATTTAATTATATATATATATATATATATATATATATATATATATATATATATATATATATATTCATGTGTCTGTAGTAATAGATATTTTTTCTATCAATTATTATAGACGTTCAATGTTTAAATTTAATTAGAAAGAAAAATATACTCATTCACATACACACACACACACACACACACACACACATATATATATATATATATATATATATATATATATAAGTACATATGATATTAAAAGCATCTGAAATGATTCAGCGCCGTGGCAATTTCACCCCCGCATGCAGTCGCGACACGAGATTTCAATCCAGATGGTGAATATTTGAGCATCCAGCTTCATCCTTCCCTTATGCATAATTACTTCAGGCGAGAGTAATCGAGATTCGGTAATGAATCTCACATTGTATGGGGAATAGAGCCGCTATGATGTCGGCTGATGGTAGATATATAATGGCTAACAGGTACTGGTTTTTCATGTTTTTGGTAATTAAACTTTGGTTTGGATGGAAGAGAGCAATAGTACGCTTTCACGGTTGTGGTTATACAGGCATGCGTCGACAGGGGTCGAAAAATAATAATAGTGGAGTTGTTCAAGAGATTCTATCTAAATGAATGTTTGTTCTGTATAGAATAATCCATCTACTACGAACAAGAATTTTATGTCTTAAATGAATTGTTAAATGCAATTTTAGACAAGACTAATGCAATTAACTTGCGGTTTTTTGTTATGTGAATGTATTTGCGAGACTTAATTAATCTAGTCGAATTGTGTAGTTCGCTTATAATTAACTTTGCTCGTATGTTTCATTTTTATTATATTTTAAATTAATACCGTACGTTATCTTTGTATTTCTGACATAATATATATACATAAATTGTAGAAAAAAAACTAAATAATCCATTTTTAATAGGAACAATCATTTTTAAAGAAAAATTTAATTTGAACAAACGATTATTATGAATATTACAATTTTATAAAAATGTGTAAAAAGAGTTTTACTAGAAATATAATTTAAATATATTTATAAAAGTATATTAAAAGAACAATCATTTGAAATTTTCAATTAAATGGATAAATAATAAACGAACAATATGTTTGATAATTTAGTCGTTAGTTATTTTTATTTTTTATTTCGAAACATTTTAAACATACATAACTGACGTACTTTTTCAAAAAAACAATTAGCACAATTGCAATCACTATACGAAAGTAAAATATTCAAAAATGTACTTTCATTACTAATAAAATATTTTTTTTACAATACGTACAAACTTTTATAATAACTTAGATTAACTGCATTCAACCAGATACCAGGTGCACGTATTGTTATTTGAAGCTAAAAACTGTCTGTTATTATATTTTTTTTATTAAGGTTATTTTATAAAGCTTTTATAACAGCGGGGGTTTTTAGAGTTCGAAACGATAATTTCCATACATTACACAAGATAAAATTTTATATATATATATATATATGTCATGATATATAACAGTTTTATTATACATTTACATAGTTTTTTAGTAGAAAGTCATAAAGTAAATAAGAGTAAAGTTTTCTTCTTTTATAACGTATGTATATTTAAACGAATTCAAAAAATATAATATATTCAGTTAAATAAAAATAATAATTTGATTAAAACTAAACATTTTGAAAAATATTTTTTTATCATTTCATATGTTTATAAAGTATAATGTGATTTTAGAAAATTGTATTGAAAACTTATTAAACAACACTGAATTGTTTTCATAAAGTTATGAATCAAAAGTAATATTTTTAAGATAATAACCATTTAAAAGAATGCATATTTATCAACAACAATGAAATAAGATGCTATCTGAAAAGCCACAGTACGAATCTTAATACAGTAAAACGAGTATTTAATTACTACTAATTTCGAGACAGAAAACATATTCATCCGTTGCATATTACGCAGCAGACAAGAACTTAAACATCTGGAAGAGTTTGTTTATACATTTATATTTGCGTCTTTATATGTCTGTATATATTTGTATGTTGCGCGCCAAGAAATCACAAAACCTTAACTGTCTGCTACATAAAGCTCTAATCCCTGATGCCTTATTTGCCGTATAAGTTGTTTGTAAACAGTAAACTAGCGCTGCATTGTTAAATACAATTTAATACCAAAGTCGTGTATTTGTAGCCGCACATTGTTAAACGTAATGGAACTAAGATTAAACTAGACAGTGTCACATAATAAAAGTATCATTTTAGAACGTTCTTGGATAAAATAATATAAACGTACGCACTTATAATATATATATATATATATATATATATATATATATATATATATATATAAATGTATATAAATGTACCGATTGTTATTTCTTAGAAAACATGAAACGTATAACAATGTTAACACTGTATCACTGTAACATTAATTTGTCTTATCTTGTTGCATATAAATAAATATTCATGTTGTGTAGAATAATGGAATTGTGTTTATGAACAAGATATAAAAAGATACTAGTATTATTTGTCTGTATGTTAATTTATTTTTCTGTTATATTCGTATTGTTTCGAAGTATGATTTTTTATATAAAAAAAAATTATAGAATATATACTAACCTAAAAAAATCTAAATAAACTAAACTGACTTTTTTTTTAAAATGAGTTTCATTCATTCTTATTAACATATTTTTTTATTAATATTATCAAGAAAGTATTGTTTGAAAATCTTTCAAGATATTCTGTTACGAAAAATAAATATGTTCCTTAAAGCTGACTCTACATATAATCGTAATTCATGAATGATTATCCGGTTTGAATAATTGTATATTATTTTATTATATTATTTTATTCAGTTCTATTCATTCTTATTTGTGTGAGAACATTTGTGCTTACACCAACTTTTAGCTTACAATTTAAAAAGTATATACTAGTACGTCACAATTAGTTATTATTATAACGGTTAGATTAAGTGGCAATGGGTTTATTTTTGTATTTATCTGAATGTATTATCAAATATAATGTTAAATAAACAATTAAATTCATGGTCTTATTATTGTGGATTGAGAGACATGTTTAATGTACAGCAGTTCATACTAGGATGTTATTTAATGTTTGATAAGATTATTATTTTAAAAATAAAATATATTTCACACCCGACCACCATATGCACATAAAAAAATCAAACATACACATTTATATATTATTAACGTCTAAAATTTTGATAAAAAAAATTTAAATGAAAATGGCACATTTTTCTTGTTTAAAAATTGATATTCGTTTTAGATAATTTTTTGTATAAATTTACTGTCGTTTTTTATAATTAAGAATGGTATTATACTTTTTAATTTTTTCAATATTGATTTCAAATTATTATTCTACATTCTTAGAAAAATAATATTTTCTCTGGACTTGAGGAATGATTTTTATTAAATTCAAATCAATAAAAAAATAACGTTCAACATATAGATTGCCAGTAAATAAAATATTTAATGAGAATATAAAAACTTATTAAAACTTATCATTAATATATAAAAGTATAAATGGTATTAAATAACAGACTGCTCAAAAATTAAATTTCTTAATTTTTTTTTTATTAAATGCATATAAATCGAATATATAATATTATAATTCTGTTTATATGTAAAAGAGTTTCATAAAATGTAATACTTGAGTGATTACTTTTTATGAAATAAAAACTGTATAGTTTCAATGATAAAAAAGTAAATATTCGTCGGTAACAATAAAAAAGAATTGCAGATGAATAAAGCAAAAAACCTCAATACGACTATGCATGTATAAATGATGAAACCAAAGCTGAACGAACTTCTTTCGTTTTATAAACTTCACGGGAAACTCGTAAAAATCTACAGACCGACGACCGACCACCGTCACTAGTTTTATATTTCACTGTAAGAAAAATTTAAACAGACGATTTTTTACGATTTAGTCCAGTTTGATGTAATTTAAATGTTTTCGAAGATGTACTGTGCAATGAATTGAACATAAAAAGTCGAATTTATTTATGTGTATTTAAATATGTAGATAAATATCTATTTGGTTGTTTATATATCATTAAAATTTAGACTTGAATTACATATTAAGTATATATACATACAGACATATTATTTGTGAGTATTTGTGCATTTTTAAATAAAATAAATTGCAAAAAAATCAATATAATTTCAACGAATTGTATCCATATTATTAATAAAACAATTTTATACTATTGACTAATTTTTAATTAATTAATTGATATTTTTTAACCACAAAAATTGAAATGCATGTAATAAAATAATAAGAAGATTAAAAGTAATGTAATTTTTATAAAAAATATTTTATATCTTGTAGTTTTCATTGAAAAAATATGGATATAAATAATTATTTTTTGAATATCAAAAAATATTTTTAATATTAAAGATAAGAGTAAAAGTGAAATAGAAAATTCAAAAAAATCATCGTTATTTCAAAGATTTATGTATTTATAAGTTATTTTAAAAATTATATAATAAATAATGGATATACTATGTAAAATGTAGGTGAAAACAGATAAGCCTGTCACTTCCTAAAAAAAATGTTTGCTATCGGTCAACTGGAAGGAAATCAAGTCATGTTTTATAGTACAAAATGAATGTTGAAAAAAGTAAGCCGGTTGTATATAAAACGTTATCATATTTTTCATTCATTCGATCTTTTTTATAGAGAAATTTGTTATATACTATTCATTGCAAAAATTATTTAGACTTTGATCAAATATCTGATGTCAAAAATGATGTTGACATTTTTTTCTTCATAACAGGAAATTTTTTTTTTAAATCGGAAATCTAAAAAACAGTCAGTAGATAAATGTTTTTTTTTAAAATAAGACCGATATATAATTTATTATTATGTTGCAAAAATATAAATTTTAAATTATTTAAATATACAAGTATTTTAAGTAATCGATAAAAAATATTAAATATTTTTTTTAAATTGTTACTTAAGAAATATTTTTTTTCACATCTGCAATATATTCTATTATACAAAGATAAATCTACTCACTCAACAAAGCTAAAAATAAACGACGGAAATTTACCTGCCATCTTTACGAAGATGTTTCAAGACGTTACAACAACAACTGTCATGAAATATGATCTAATTTTTCAAAATCTTTTTAAAGCAAATGCACACAACGAGTACAATATCGGACATTCGTAAGACTTTATACACACTGTTAAATGTTGACGTGCAACCCTTATTTCGAGCAACCCTTACGCATACGTTATTAATAAAAAAAAGAAAACGAATAGCAGCTGGTTGTTCTCTGATTATAAATAATAATGAGTTGCGGAGGTAGTTACCCTTTCGTCATAATAATACCTTAAGTGTAAGTGAAATATGATCACAAATTGTCATATACATTGAAAAATCTTTCACAGATCGACAAAATTTTGTTATATACAGTCAAATGAAATTGTGATTAATGACGTAACTACCATTATATTAATGAAAATGATTTACTGGTTTCATTATAAGAGATATATTTATGTTTTCAGCACATAATTAAAAATAATAGACTTTTATATTTATAATTAAAATTATGATGGTAGAATATATTTTTGAATCTATTAACTTTTTTATTCGTTTAATAAATTTATGTATTACGAACAATTGTAAAATTCAGAATGAAATTAATTTCACTTTATTCAGATATATAATTGTACTGGAGATTTTACAAGCTATTATTAACATGTCACTACGTTAAGTTAAAATGTTAGAGAACAACTTGATAAAATAGATATTAATATTAGATTTTCAAACTTTGTTGTAATACAACAAACTGTAAAACTTTTTATGTACTAAAATATATTATTAATATATATGTATATACCTATATATATTTTGAAACAAACATAAACAACTAAACTAATTATTAAAACAACATACGTGTGCACTGACTATGAATAATAAATCATTAATATAAAATATTTCTTGTATTTTCTTGAACTTTGGAAATTTTAAAGAATAGTTAAATATAGTACTAATTAAGAAAGTTTCGAATATTAAAACTTTATTCGTGTCAAAAATATAAAAAAATATTTTATTAACATCTAAAAATTTTATAACATAATTTATATCAAAAGATATTCGTTTTAGTGGAATATTTGTAGAAAATTATTATTTTTCCTTATAATTAAACAAGGTATTATATTTTTTAATTTCTTTTTCAATAGATTTCAAATTATTATTTTATATTTTTAGAAAAAAAATTCCACAGATTTCAAAACGGTTTTTATTAAATTTGAATCAATAAAAAATAACATTCAGCATAAAAACTACTAATAAATAGAATATTCGAGTCTAGATTTTCTGGGAAAAGAGTTGTGAACTTTCAAAATAAGTTCCACATGAAAATTTAAAATTATAACGAACAATCATAAAATGTAACGTATAAATAATAATTCAAATTCTTGGAATGATTATTTTTGAATTCACTGAACTAATAGAAATAAATAAAAAGAAAAAAGAATTGAAATATCTAAAAGTGTATCATTAATCGTTATCTATGATAGAAAACGATTCTTTAAAATAAAAACAATGTTCTGAATAATGGTTGAATGTTGATAAAGAAGTGATATAAACATTATCATTGATTTTTTTTTAAATATGGTGTTTACATGACAACCAATACAGTCATTGATTATTCTGTTTTGAACCTAAGCACACCAATTATAGTAGAACCATATTGTCAACAAATCTAATTTATACATTAAAAATGTTCCGCCAAATAACTAATATTCGTAAACACGCGTAGACTGATTCTGCTGCACGAATAAACTCGACCCCACATATCACAAACCATCGTAGTAAAATTAACAAAACTGGCTTATGAAATTTTGTCGCATACACCCTATTTAATAGGCCTTTCATTAATAGATATTCACCTTTTCTGTCACTTTTAGGGGTTTCTAACAAAAAATGTTTATAATCAATAAGTTGTAGTTGAATTTTTAAGCAAATAAATAATTAAAAAATATGTTATTTTATTAAACGGGTCTGTTTTTATTATTTACATATTGGAATCATTGAGGTAAGTTTTAATTGAATAAATTAATATTCACGAGGGTTACAAAATGGTACACTATTAGAAAATTAATTATAATAAATAATTTAAAAAATCATTTACAAAAAACTAATAAAAGTGTTTATAAAAAAATATATTAAATATTTTTTTAGGGGAAAAAATAAATATCTAGTATCTAAATTTGTTTATTTTGTTCGTGCAGTAATTATTTTCCTAATATTTACAAAAATAGCATAAAAAATACTATAGTAGCGGTTCAAAAAATAACATAAAATAAAATTGTTGTTTTATCATATTTTTAATATACAAAACGTAAAAAATAACTATATTATATTAAATAATTAACGTTGAAGAAATACTCTAAATAAATTTTATTTAAAAAGTAAAAAATGTACACTATGAATTAATATTGTAAAAAAATGTTATTTTGACATTTAATAATGTTAAAATGAAATTAAAAAAATTGGTTTGAGAAGGAAGTATTGTGAATTTAGTTCTGTTGTTTGTAATTATTTTTAACAAATGTGGACCCTTCTCTAGTTTTTTTTTCATTTTAATAATGTGCTAACAAATATAAAAACATATATATATATATATATATATATATATATATATATATATAAGTGTGTATTTGTACATATTTACCTATATGAATAAATAGTAATATATATATATATATATATATATATATATATATATATATATAATTATAATTACGTGATGTAAATAAAATATAGATCATTAATAATTTCATGAAAAAAACCATTTACGATGCGGACTTTAAATTTTCAACATATATTTTTGTACAAAATATATTTGTACTCATTATTTTACATGAAATTTCAGCAGAGGAACTAGTAAAATTTTTACATATTTATATGTTGTATAAACTGAAAATATATGGATGATACACACACACACATATATATCTATATATATATATATATATATATATGTATGTATGTATGTATGTAATGTATGATACTTGCGACAAAAATGGAAGAAAAGAATGCAAGATTTTTTTTAAATTTCCGCAATGTAATGTACATTTTTTTATAATATATAACTGAATTAGACTGTGGTAAAATAAATAATTATATTTATCAGAAGTCTAATTTTGTCATAGTAACTTCAGAACGGATGTAAAACATATTTTCATTATTTACTTATATATATATATATATATATATATATATATATATATATATATATATATATATATATATATATATATATATATATATATATATATATATATATATACAAACACACACACAAATAATTAATATTAATGGAATTTTTAATAAGTATAGACGTTTAAATTTAGATTATTTATGATTAAGATGACCTGACTTTTATTATACAGAGCATTGAAAAATTAACATACTATTTTAGTTATTATGATTTATTCAGAAGATATTGCAGAATTATGTTAAGTTGCACATGTGTACTTTTAACAAAAATGATTTATGTCACTACAGTCGGCGATATAATTAGTTAAATCCAGTTCTATTCATCTCTAGAGGCCCTAAAATACCACAAATCTTTTTTGGTACCGAAAATACATGTTGTGTTTATAAGGTCTTTGTATAATATATCAATTTTACAGCAATTAAATTTCTATGAAAGAATGAAAATAATTCTACTGATTTTATTATAACGATAAATGTAATTTATTAATTAAAATTTTATTTATAGTAAACATTCAATAAAAAAAATATTGTAATTGATATAAATAATAACAAATATATTGAATTTTAAAATAGTCTCTATTTATAAGTTAATTATTTTCAATTTTTGAAATATGTATTTTAATGAATATATTTAGAATAAAATAAAAACGGAATTGAACTACGATAATTTTTTAATTTAATAAAATAGCAATAGTAATAAGAAATAAAATAATTATAAAACATATAAATGAAATTAAATAAATATATCAAAATTACAAATAAAAATTATTTATCGATTTATATAATCTCTTTATCTCCCTCTCCCTCTATATATATATATATATTTAAAATAAAGTTTTGTCAAATACTTTTTAAAAATAACTAATTGATTTTTTCTAATATTATATTTTTTAAATAAAAAATACCATAATGGTATTTTATAGATAACAGAAAATTATTGATCTACTATAACTCATTTTGTGGTAAAAAAGACAATGAGAGAGAGAAAATATGTATAAAAAAAACGTATGCAAGACGTTTTTTCTGAAAATAATTTCGTTCCCAGATAGCAATTGGTCCAAGGTTGACCCATGGGGTTTGATTCATATCTCCCAAGGGAAGTGTAACTTAGAAGTCAATACAAGAACGAACTGGTTGCTAGATAATGTCTTTCAGTGTATAATTTCGAACTTTTTCTGGTCTTTTTAAAGACTGTAGTTTTTGTACAATAATATTTAGAAACATATATGAAAAATATTTTTTTGAAAGTTTCATATGTTTGGTTTTTAATTACCATTGAGTATATGAATTTAGTTATATATATATATATATATATATATATATATAATTTAATATATTAATTAATATGTCTAGTATATTATTTTTTTTAAAAAAATAATCTAAAAGTACTTCTATTGTGTATACAATAGAAAATTGCTGTATTATTTTTTTTCTCTTTAAATGCCAGTTTTTATTAAATGTTATATTGTAAATACAATTTTAATGAATTTAACTAAAGAGAATATCAAATAAGTAAAACTATACAAATTGTTTGCTTTTAATGAAGATAAAATAAACATTTTCTAAATATAAATCTTTTCAACGAGCGAGTTACTAACGATTTTAATTTAAATCTCATTATTCAAACTCTATTATCTTTTATTTAGTAAACAATTAGTGACCTTTAATATTGTAGTAAAGTAAATTATTTATAAAAAAATATTATGTGTAAATTTCAAACAGTGTAACAAACATAATATGTGAACAGCCAGTGTTAAATAAAGAATATGACATGTATTGTGAAGTTATTTTCTAAATTAAGGCAACATGTCAAAATTACAATTCCTTAATGTGATATTTCTGAGATAGTCGGCAAAAAAATGCGAACTCGAACAAGATATGTGAAAATGACATCTGAAATTCACAAGAGCATGTTGTCTATTACAAGCGGATAACATAGTAACTGGTCAGACTCGTCCTTCTGCAACTGGACGTTGAATACAACAAGTGATGATTGTGCTGAAATAGCACGCAGACAGCTAAAAAAAACACAAGTTTTTCGAACATCTCTAATGGGCGAAACTCAGACTAGAAAGACAGCAAAAGAAAACTTTTCCGAAGGAAATTGCATCAATTTAATGTCTCTGTTGACTCATTCGATAAATGTTCAGTATGTTTAAAAAGTAATGGTATGAGTATGTCGATAGATTCATGCTGGACGTTTAGCACATGACGTACATTGTAGATTGTACGAGATAAAATTCGTTCGAGTGCATGTGTCGATCAGTCGATATGTATCTAAGATATAATCTCGTCGACGTGTTTAATAAAACGTACTGTGATTGAACGAATGTGGTGACAATTGTTAAATTGCATCTCGCAAAGAAATAAAATGAAGAACATACTGCTCATTAAAAAGAAAGAAAACTTTTATTTCATGACCTCGGGGTTTTAATTTTCAATTAAAGTACTAAGGAGTAAAGTTTCTTTTTGTGTCTATTACATTATCATTTCTTTTAGATTTCTTTAGATGCTCCATAGTAAAACGGTTTAAAGTTTAATTTCACTAGTTGTTGAAATTTATACGATTCATATCTTGATATGTCTAACTACTTTTTATAATTACTACTTTTTTCATTAAGAAACTTTTGTAGATAATTGTTAAATATTCAATTTTATATAAAATGATCTAGTTTATGACGAGACATCTCAATTATTTTTCAGTTTAATTCCATATTTTGATTTTTTTTATATTCCCATAGATTAATAAAATGTCATATTGGAAAATATTTTTCAGATATTTTATCAATAAATTAATTCATTGTAAATAAATTTATTTTGATTACTCTATGGATTTTATAAAATCAACAAATGTATTATCAATATTACTGTATGAAATGTAATAATAATTAAAACATTTCAAATAAAATTAACAAATAAGAATTGATAAATAAGTTCCCATGACGTTTTTCACTTTTCGATAATTTTTTCAATTGTATTTCCATTTTTGAATAATATCAAAATATTATTTTTCTAAAATTAAGTATATTCACTTTATATGTTTTCTAACATAATTGTATATTTAAATATTTTTTTGTGTATAAAAATGTTTTTAATAAATGATTTTTGATTGTTAAGTAAAATTGAAAAAATACTAATATCAAATTATAAAATTAAATAAATTAAAAAATAATAAATTGAAAAGTCTCATGAAAATATATATGAAAATTCTGAATTATTTTTTAAAACTAGTTTGAAACATACATATGTACCAAATATGAAAAATTGAAAATTGTATGTATAATTTTTAAGATTAATTGAAATGAAAATAAAATATAATAATTATTTTATATGTGATTGTGTTGAAATTGTAATCGTTGTAGAAGATAATACTAATAAATAAATGTACCTTGGATATAAATTGAAACTTTATACAAATACCAATTTATGATTTTAAGATATGTCACTTTATGTTCCAAGTACAAAGGTATAATTCTATATACCCTGTCGATAAACACATTAATCTATTTAAATTTCAAAGATGCGTTTTGCGTTTGTGTGGATCGAAAAATTACACAACGATTGAAATCAAGAAATTTGATAAAGTAACAATATATAATATGGTTTCTGTGTAGGTTCGCGTCCTATACCCAATGGCCTACGTACCTAAGTTAAGCTATACGGAAACGGAATACAGATTTTAACCTTCGCGAACGCAATGGATTTCTGGTCTTGTACAATTATATTGCATGTTCAGTTTAACAGAATGTTTTTATTGCGCTAAACAATACCTTTGAGAGTTGATTTTATCTGTTAAAATATTATTTTATTAACTTTCGTGCTTAGATTTCAACACTACTATAAATGAAAAAGATATGTATAAATAATTATCATCATCATTATTTTTTTTCTGATAAGAAAGTAAAATAAATATTGTAACTAAGATTTTATAAATATTAAAGAAATTGTAACACAACTATATCTTTCTTTTAAATACGTAAAAAATATATGTATTTATGTTACAGAAAAAATAATAAGTCTAAATTTCATTGTATGCAGAGGAAAAATACTGATATACTTTTTAATTTTGAATACAATGTATACAAAGTTCTATTAATTTACATACAAATGAAAACAGTATTTTTGTATGGATATTAGTACATAACCGAAATAGTGAAAAAAATATGACAAAATATACTCATTTTTAAATGCTTTTTTAGACTGTAAAATAATTGTTTGGTTTGATCTACTGTTACAATTTGTAGAACATCCGGATATAATATTCAATGTAATATTGTTCTGTTGTTTAAAATTACTATATATCGTGTACAAAAAAAAAAAATTACCTCATTTAATTCACTCGATATCTTTTATCAAATGGTTAAATTCTTATCCGATTCTTAATCAGTACTGTCACATCCCTATGGTAATATTTTTTAGTGAATAATGTTTTACATTCACTTTGTAAATATTTGAATTTTCTCCAAGATACTTGTATTATTTTGTATGATAAAAATACATAAATTAAGATAACAGCACCTTGATTAATGCTAAATAAACACACAATATGTATGTTACTTGAATTTTTTTTGATAAAATCTGCATTATTTTAAAAACAGATTTGAGTAAAGAGAAATTCTTTGAAAATAGTAAATAAATTTCAATAAAATAAAAAAGATGATAGAGAATTATGATTTTTTTAATTTAGTTTTCTTATTTTAAATACATATATTCATAAAATAAGAATTCATTAATAAACAAAGAATAAGTGTTTTAATATTGTTTAAACATGGGAAACTAAGACTGTTATAAAATGATATCTGTATAATAAAATAACAGATTTAATTAATGTCGAGAATATTAAATTAGTTGCAAGTATTTAATTACGAAAAATAATAACACGAAATGTAGTAAATGAATCTTCTTCATGTTGTACACGTTATATGATCGCATCAAGTCTGTTGGATACCATCGTGGAGTGTTCTGCAGGCACACGAATTAGGGTGTATTTGATTATGTCTCGTTGGCGGACGAGTTCCGCTCCCGTGAGGCTCAGCTTCGAGTCCTAGACATGGCCAGGAGCGGCGACCGAGAAGCGTGTGCGTGAGATGATTACATAACCGGCCGATTGACGATAATATGTGTGTGTGTGTGTGTGTATGATCGTGTGAGCAAGTGTATGTACGTGCGTGTTTGCGAGACAATTCTACTATAGATATCATTTCGTTTATGTTGTACAAAAATTGTTAAGGTGTGCGGTATAGGTAATAAGTGAGGATTTTATTTTGTAACAATTTTTGATGATTATAGATACGAATAAAAATAAATTAGTTTAGTATAATAACACGTAACAATGCATTTATACTTAAAAATCCCAAACAATTTAACAAAATATGTTTTCCATTATTTTTATTATTATTTGAAAACATACAACTTATTTGGATTGAAGTAATTTTTTATTTGAATTCTCTTACTATTAGATATAAATTATTAGGAAATTATACAAGATTAGATATAAATATAATTTTAAAGTTATATATTTTAAATCAATATGAAAAATTTTCAAAAAATATCCTAATAAAATAATGTAAGTTTACAAATATTCAAAATATCACCAGTAAAAAAATAAATTATTTTCCGAATTTATTTATTAAAATTGAATTATTGTATCTAATTTTTTAAAAAATACGTCCATATTTATGTAATATATTAATAGTTGTTAAAGAACATACATATTGTCTAATTTTAGAAATATATGTATATACTTAAAATCATCTACTTCAGAAATTCGTGCAGATAAGAGCGAATGAAATAATAATAATATCGCATAACTACAGTCGTGTAATCAATTTACAAATTTTACGAGGGCCCTCAAAGCAGATTGTAGCATACAGCTTTTATTTTAATTAGCATAAAGACAATATTCATTATGGAGATATCTACGCGAAAGTGCTTAATCCTTGTTCACAATTGAAATCGTATAAATGTAAATTTAATAGTTTCGTTTAAAGGTATTAGTTACTGGAGATTTTCTCCGTGCGCATATTTCTACTGTTTAGCATAGAATTTAAAACTTACAGGTAAATATAATATTATACGGATTCGAAATGTCCTATTGGAAAGTCATTTAAATATTTTGTCACGCGAAATTTAAAATTACAAGTACTCATAAATATATATATACATACATATATACTTTTACATACATAATTTTTAGTCTGTTGTGTTATTATAAAAATAATTTATTGAAAATATATAGATTTACTTTTTTAATAAAATTATAAATTAAAAGTATATAAATACATATTAACTATTTTATGATAAATACTAAGAGTTGATGAGTTTATTTTTTTCACAAATCAAACACTATACTAAAAACCACAGGCATTCATGTTGATGTGTTTAAAAATAATTTATTATGTATTTTTTCATTTATTAGCAATTTGATGGCTATGTTACAATTTCAAATATATGTTTTTTTAAAAATATTTTTTTTAATTTCTGGATTTATATTTTGAAACGATTATGCATGATGAAATTAAATTGAATAAATAGAAATTGTTGAATATTTTTATAGAAAAATTACCAGTGTTTAAAATATAAATTCGTTTATAAAAATATATTTGGTGTTATTATTCTGTATTTATGTTAAAAAATGAATTAAACTTTTTACAGATTGAAGTTATTTTTTATGTATACTGTATTGAATAATATTTTAATTGAAACTTGGAAATAATTTCAAAATTATATTCATCAGTATCTAATAACTGGATATGAGTGTTAATATTAATTGTAGAAAATTGTTGAACAAAATTAGGTATTAATTATTTTTATATTTATATTAAAAATGAATTAATTTTTTTACAGATTAATGTAATTTATTTGTATTGTATTGAATAATATTTTAATTGAAACTTGGAGATTATTTCAAGATTGTATTCATCAGTATCTAGTAAATGTGTAGAATCTAATGGTAAAAAATTATTGAAAAAAATAACCAGATTATCTCTATTATAAAAAATAAAATATAGCACATAAGAGTTTACTTAAAAAATCTTAATCGATGAAGAGTTTAAATAAAACGATGGAAAGATATAGGTACAAATAATTTTGATTACAAGAATCCATTTTGAATCTGATTTTTATATATAAGGTGTCTCATTAGGAACACACACATTCACAAACATCATCGCTCACTCAAAAAAAGATACATTTTATTCAAAAATTAAGTTGTGGGCTCTTATTGAAATATCCTATAGTTAATTATAAAAAAAATATGATAACTTTTTGTAAGTATAAAATTTGTATACATCAGAAATTAAGAAAATATAATATCTATTTTTTTAATGAATGTATTAAATTTTTTTAAATATATTTTCTTTTCTTACCAAAAGTCTGAATGAATGAAACGAGAAATTACCTGTAACAAAAAAGTATACATGAATAGAATGAAATTATATATATTTTATATATATATATATATATATATATATATATATATATATATATATATATATATATATATATATAAAGATATAGGATTAAAATGATTACAGATATTTGAAATTGAAACATATTATCATGTTGATAGATTTATACTTGATGATATACCCGAAAAATGAAATCAATCAAGCGTCCATGTACTTATCATTGCGTACACAAAAGACTTGTAACTCCCTCGTTTAATAATATATTTTTCAACGAACAAATACGTTTTATGTACTGTTCCATGAATAATGTGAATGCTTTTGTCGACTGAAAGACTGATTAATAAAGTAGTACATGTAAACAGCATGACAGATTAGATAATAAATTATATAAATGTATCGATTGATTTGCCCATCATACATGTTTATCAATAATGTTTGGATAACTAAAACAATACTCTTGTTGGATATATTTATGACCTATTTTTTTAGATATGGTAAAAATAAATATTTGTATCATATGTTATATGATATTATTTTTTAAAAAATATTGTGTGTGTATATACGAGGGAGATAAAACAGTTAAAGGAAATGGATAGATTGATATCCATTCCTCAAATAATGAAATATATCTACTAAGGTGATATTTTCCACACCAGTAATTTTAACGTGTTGTACAAAAACATAGACCTTTAGAGAATTCACCAGAGATCATACAAAAGGCGATGGAACGATCAATACAAGACATAACACTTAGGGACCGACGAAGAAATGAATGGATTCGAGAAAAAATGAGGGTGAAAATATGACAGAGAATATATCAGAAATGAAATTGCAATCGGCTAGACATGTCAAACGAAAAAAAATGTAAGAAAAAACACATGAAAGGAGTCGGTGAATAGAAGTTTAAAACCGAACCATGAATCGTGGAAGAAGAAAAATAATCTGTATCAGTCCAAAAAATGACCATAAAGAAAAGTAATCAATAATGTAAAATGGAAAGGATGATATGTTTTTGTATTTTGGTTGGAACGTAAAAAAATAAAATAGTATTTTGTATATTAAGAACATATAAAATAAAAATTGATTAAAATACATGATTTTTTGAAAAAAAATTGTAAAAACTGATAAATAATTTAAAAGATATACAGTATAATTTTTTAAATTGTTATTTGTATTTTTTTTTAATAGAAAATTTATCTTTTTTGATAAATTAATAATTGAAAAAATTAAATTATTGTAAATAATAAATAAAAAAGTTTTAAACATTAATCACACACACATATACATATATATATATATATATATATATATATATGTGTGTGTGTGTGTGTGTGTGTGTGTGAATGTACATATGCATGTATGCAAGAATATATTTATTCACACTTCATGAATGGGTTTTTCGCTTAACAGTTCGACCACTTCAAAAGAAGTTCTCCACTATCGGTTTACACTTTTTCTTCCCACTATCAAAAGCAGAAAAAGAACAGAAAAAAAAATTTAGCCGCCAGCAAAACGACCGCAACGAAAACTTTCTAATAAAAGATGGAGACAAAGGGACCGCCGCTTTCAAACAAACTGCTAAGAAAGAGAATAGCTCTGCCGTATCAACATCTATTCTTCACTTTATATCTCCAGTCTCATCCCGTTGTCTCCTGCGGACGATCGCACTCAATGCATACACAGTGCAACATTGTACATAGAAATACGAATGCATCTATAGTGTTGAAAATGCGAAAAAAACAACAAAAAACAATAAAAATGTATCCTGCGAGATGTTCAGTATACAGAGATGTTTCCTAATTCAGACAAAAACGTAGATGCAAACTTGACTAGATTAAACTATTTGTCGTAAAGTGTTTAAGTTTGTTGTCCTTGTTTAGTAATAGAGAACATGTAATCAGTTTGTTGAAAATAAGAACGTACGCAATATCTATGAGTCTCCGAGGACCTTCATAGTGAGAAAAATAAAATCTAAAAGAGTATTAGATAAGAGGGGTTCTTTTTTGATATGAAATCGAAAGTGGAAATAGTTTGACTGAAAGGAAATTAATGTTTTTTTCCCTCGGCATTGTTTTCGAAAATCAGAGATTTCTCAACGGTGGGTAAATATCGTACAAGATTTATTAAAAAAGATTCGTAGCAAAAATAAATTGTTTTTAAAATAAGATATAATTTCGTTTTTGTGTGAATATCAAATTAGTTTTTATCAGAAAATATTATTTAAAAAAAATAATAATCTAATTTTTAGTTATAAATTTAATTCACAAAATAATCATTGACAAAATTATTAAATACTTTTTGATATTATTAAGAATATTTTATATTTTTATAAATTGACTTTCAAATGAGGAATAATTAAAAAATTCTATGAAACCATTATCAAATTCAAAAAATTTTAAACTTTATATTAATGTACAATTTGGTATCAGATCATTTGTTCTAAAAGACACAACTGATTTATCATTGTGATCGTAATTTGTGATAAATGTACACGGTTTTTCAATTTCCGTTATTTTTATGTTTGTCACTGCCGGCGTAGTACTTTTTTTCTGTAAATACGTGTTAGAGATACTACATCAAAACCAATATTAATCATATATGACAATACATGATGTGAAATTTCAACTTTCAATTTGTTTTGGTTTTGTAAAACTCTTGATAGGATATAATTTTTTTTCGGAACAATTTTAATTTTAATATTTATAATAACATATCGAATTTAAAAAGGATTTTTTAAAATTCCGTTTATAATTTAAATTGTTTATTATAACTAAATTAGTATTTTTTATAAAATCAATTAATTGTGTATTTAATAAAATAATATCCGTTTCTATAATATTTTAAAAGTGACAACACAATCAATTTCCTTAAACTTTAAAAAATACATTTTACGTTTCTACAACATAGCGATACAATTTTTGATAAAAATGATTGATAACAAGTACGAACTGCGAACGAAACTCGTCAGTTATCTAAAAAAAAAAATGTGATAGAATATAAAAAGACAACGTCGGTTTATTATGTAATAAAATTACAATAGACATAAATTGAGTACCGATATACCATTTTTTATATTCAAAATAAAATATACAATATCGACAGTACATTTTCCAGCTACACATATTTTCTCGCATAAAAAAT
Organism: Neoneuromus ignobilis; assembly: GCA_029203775.1. NCBI lineage: Eukaryota > Metazoa > Arthropoda > Insecta > Megaloptera > Corydalidae > Neoneuromus > Neoneuromus ignobilis. Next base: position 38,095,424 of record CP092092.1, read on the forward strand.
CTTGTTCAACACGGAATGAAGTAAAATGAAACAAGGAGAAACAAAAAGAATCTCTTTATCAAGCACAAAAAAAAAACTAAAGAGGATGTCAACAACCTCTCTTCTTGAACTGGAATCAACAAAGTACATATAAAATCACAATACACTTCTATAACACAATGTAAACTCACATAAGCAGACATCTTTCACAACCCAGTCAGAAACAGACGTATTTTCCATTGGAGGGGAGCTTATATGGTGCATCGATTCTTATTTCTTACACTCTTGTATTTATTTGTGCATCTTTTTTAGATGTATTGATGTTTATAGAGAGAATCCGTTGATAGATCAAGATGTATATTGCGATTTTGGTCTTAATGCACGAGTATACACACACACACAATATATATATATATATATATATATATATATATATATATATATATATATATGTACATATTGTATGTGTATGTATATATCATACTTAATTTAAATAAAAATCATTATATTATTTAAGAGAAAAAAATATTAAAAGTGAAATGATGAAAAGAATATTTGAAAAAATATATTCGAAATTTTTTTAAGAATTCTGAATAATCTTTATATACGATTTATTTATTTATATTCCCTTAAATTATTTTTAAGACTAAATTATGCGTTTGTAATATGAATGATAAAATAAATAAATAAATATATTAGACATTATTTAAACCACAAGAAAAATATACTTATCTTGTAAATGTTGATTTTTTTGTATATATACAAATAAATTATAAAAAAATATTTTAATCTCTATATAAAATATTTTTTTAAGTTAATTATAATTATTATTTATATCAATGAATATAAATAGGAATAATGAATTTTTCTATTTTTTTTCATTTTACAAAGTTGAATTTTTTAAATGATTTTGCAATTTTATAAAAATGAGATATTTTCATTTTGTTCCATTTAGGCTATATTATAACAGTCAAATTTCTTATATAAATCAGTAGTTGTTTATATTAGTATATTTGATTATTTTGTAAATTCAACAAAGTAGTGTATCAATGGATAAAAATATATAAAATATAAGTGAAAAACAAGTAGTAAAAATATAAATAGTAAAAATAGCAAGCTTAAAACTGTAGTCAATTCAAAAATATTATTTCAGCATTATTTAAATAAAATTGTTATTATTTTTTAAACTTGTTTGGTTATAAAAACACTGTTAAAGCAAGGAAGCAAACATCCGGATATTAAACATACCTGTGGATGAAAACAGCTTGGAAATCGGTCGTAGTGACCAAGAAAAAGAGTAACCTAAACAATAATACAATATTGAATTGCTATATTACTAATGGAATTATAGAAAATAAAATAATAATTTCAAAAAAGAAATTAGAAAACATTTCTTTTTTTAAAAAATGATTTTATTATCAAGTATTTACGAGTATATGAATATATAGAGTTGAAAACAAATATACAAATGATGACTTGTTAAATTATAAAAAAGGATGTAATAAAATTAAATTCCTAAATTAATCAATTTTAAGATGAGAAGATTAATTGTTAATTTTTTGAGCATTTATTATTGTGAGAAATATTTTAAATAAATTAATAATGTCAGTATTGTATATAGATAGCAACAAGACAGTAATCTGAATTATTAGAGTATTTTTTATATACAAATTGCATAGACTGTTTGACAATTTGTGTATATATAGCATCGTCCACTATCTGAATGTGTTTGTCTATATCTACATGATATTCAGTGATAGGTGTCTGCAGGCGATTCGTAAAGAAAGAAGATGTACGGTACTGACATATTCCCGAGGGTGATAGGACACTATGTTGTAAAGCCAATTTGAAGGAACGAAATGTCGACCGAAGACCTCACAGGACTTCTCAATTCACCCTCGAGATCACGTAAACAGACAAGACTTGTTCTTACTATTTGGAAAATATTGAAAAATAAAAAAAAATGTTTACTACACAGTTTTTTAAATGTTTGTTGAATAAACATTTTCAATGAAAAAATATACATACATACATACATACATACATACATACATACATACATACATACATACATACATACATACATACATACATACATACATACATATATATATATATATATATATATATATATTTATATATATATATATATATATATATATAGAGAGAGAGAGAGAGAGAGAGAGAGATTTGTATATTAATATGTAAAAAAAATATTGACATATATTTACATATATAAAAATTAAGATATAAGTAATTTAAATATCTATTAACTTTTTAATTCAATTTTTGCAAGTTCTTCATAAGACTATTTTTTAAAAAAGAATCTTTTATAATCTATTTAATACTCATTGAATATGAATACTTTTACTTTCATTTTTTAAAATAGTTATTATTATTTTTATATAAATAATTATAATGATTATAAATTAATTAAATTATTTATTAATTTAATTTCAGTTATTAACGTGAAGAACTGTTTTATAAATATATTTAAAACACTGAACAAATACAATAAATTTTAAACATATTTTCGGTAATAGAATGAATTTAATTAAACATAAAAATATTTCTATAAATATGAGATAAATATCTCAAGTAAAATGAAATATATGTATGTAAATATATTTTTGTTGTACAGCATATATGAATGATGATACGAATATATAAGAAAAAAAAGATTAATGCATTTTTTACAGTTTGTAATTGGAACAATTTCGTATATATGCAAACATTTACAGACATTCATTTCATATCTCTCATATACGTCTTTCGTGACGCGTTATTGGAAAAAAAGCGTATGTGGAAAATGTCAGAAAATTTTATAAAGCATCATATTAAAATGTCGACAAGGAAAACATAGACGCGTCTCTCAATTTGACGTTTTAACAGAATCGGAGTTCATTCTGTAAATATATAAAATAGCGCACAATCTCAAGTGGCGTTGTATGTACGTATGTACGTATTTACCAGTAACACTTTATTAAAAATAAGAAGCATCTAGTTTAAAATTGTATTGTTTGAGAAAACTAGAACATTTTATTCTTACTCATTGAGAAAATTAAAATGTATTATTTTATTGGATATGACAAATTTTACATAATTTAAAAAAAATTATAACTCAGTTATTTAAATTAATTAATTTATATATTTAATTTTAATAAATTCCCTTACAAATACGTTTTGAATTCATTATTTTTAAAAAAATACTTTATGAAATTAATTCTATGTTCAATTTTTAACATTATACCTTTTTAAAATTTCTGTGGCCGGTTCTGAATAGTATTGATTTAATTTTATGTATTTTTAAAAACAATTTAAAAATTCCAGTATGTGTTTCCAAAATCCAATTATGAAAGAAACTTGGAATTATTAATTTATAAAAAATAAATTCTCTCATTATATATATATATATATATATATATATATATATATATATGTGTGTGTGTGTGTGTGTGTGTGTGTGTGTGTATGTATATTTTTAAACTAATATTGATGCAGCTTAATAAAATAATTTTATTTAACTATATCATTGATTTTTTTTATAAATATATTTTGATCTAATAATGCAATAAAAAATAATCAACTCTTTTATTTTAAATTCTTAAATAAAATTATATTGATTATATAATTAATTGATTAATAGATTAAATTAGTTGTTTTAAATAATTTCATTTATTAAAAAATTGTTAATTAAACAATAAATGAATTTTCCATTTTATGAAGAAACAAATATTTTGCCAAATAAATTTTAATGAATTAATAACTGATTTCTATAAAATAAATATTATAAAAAAAAATGATAATAATATTTTTTTGGTTAAAATTAATACTTTATTTTTACAAAAATATATTTTTTTAAAATTAAAATCACTTTATTATTCAGGAAAAAAATAAAAATATTTTTGGAAGATATTAATAGAAATTGAATCTTTGTTCTTTATTAAAACGTATTTGATTAGAGTTATTGTTTTAATCAAACACATTACACACATTTATATTATTTAATGGAAAAATTTGATTATTTTTTAAAAAAATATTATTTAAATTCTTCATTCAAGATAGTAATTACTCTTTTAAATATAAAAGGTTGAAATAAAAAAAATACATACTTATATTTTTATAAATCAATTTATAATAACTGAATATAAATATTTGTATATATTTTTATATTTTTCAATATATATTGAAATTATTAAAAAAAGGTTTTAATATAGAAAATAATTCTCAATTTTTACTCTAAGTAAGTAAAGTTTATGATATAAAAAAATATATCGAAAAGAAATAAAAGTTTATTAAAAAAATCTTAAACTAAATCTATTACATTACTCTTAATACAAAATCTCAGTGGATGTTTTTAATATATATATATATATATATATATATATATATATATATATATATATATATATATATATATATATTGAGAAAATGTTAAATCGCAATATATCTCCAACTTTTACTATATCCTTCAAGAACAACAAAGATAAACCTACACAAAGAGTCTGTAGTATCTATGAAAAGAAAAAAAAATATGACACGAATGTCAACAAAACATCTTTCAAACAAATTTAATTTTGCCGTCGACTCTAAAACTTCGAACGCAATGCGGGGATTCGCTTTAATAACTTCATGTTCTAAACTACAAATAACGTACTATTAAGGTATTCTCGAAAAAGTTGAGTAGTACAGTCGAATGAAATACATACATACACACGAAATACACTTGTAATTACTATTTCGATATACTAACATATTTCCTCAACTAATCCACCACTTAGGAATATATTTTGGTACGCACGTACGTACGAGGAGTTGTTCTGTTTGGTCTTAGTAGTATTTTGTATAATCGGCATGAAAACTTGTACTATCATTAGAGTGAAAGTTTGTAATAACGTTTGCTTAATGTCTGTGTATATATATGTGCACACAACGCATTATATGGATAAATTAAACTAGAATGAAAACTATACAAACGTTTATATTCTGAATTGAAAATATATGCATGCAACGTAAACAAACATAAAGAACTATTCACAAATGTCATTGATTTACAATTTTTCAAACATCCAATTATATATCATTAAACTGTTCTTAGATTTCTTATCAAATCCACTGATTTATACAATAAATAATTATTAGATTGTAAATCAAAACCGAATAATTATTAATAACATCTTGCAGTTTACCTATTTCCTTATTTCCATTTTAATAGAAAATTAAATACTGATATATATATATATATATATATATATATATATATATATATATATATATATATATATATATATATATATATATCTTAGTGTATTATCTCTAATTAGAACATGAGTATTTTTATTCTTGAATATAAAATATACACAGAAATAAAAATGAAATCATAATAAATATGTGAACAATAAGCTGGAGTTTAAAAAATTTAATTAATTGTCTAATTTTAAATTGAAGCTCATATTTTGTATATCCTCATTTGATAATAATTATTTGATTTATTTTTTGTGGTCTACTTGCAATTAGATTTTCACAACTAGCCTCTTCATCAATATTTTTTTAATTTTTCTAAAATAAAATCCATGGTTCTTCAAAAAAATTAAAACGAAATCATAACAAATATATCAGTATTAATAGAGTTTGAAAAATTTAATTAATTGTCTAGTTTCAAAATGGAGCTACTATTTTATATATCATCATTTGATATTAATTACTTGATTTATTTTTTGTGATCTACTTGTAATTAGATATCATCAATATTTTTACAATTTTTCTAAACTATTGTATAATTCATAGTTTTTTCAAATTATTTCAAGTTTATTTTCTTTAGTAATCTCTCATTTTAGATTTCAATTCCATAAAGTTCTTATAGTTTTTATTTTAGTTTAATTTATCTATGAAATGGCATTGAGATCTGATGATTGTGTTAGTTGTGGGATTAATACAATTTTTTACATATGAAACCATATTGCAAATTAAAATTTTGAATACAGCTGAAAGTTGTCTTCTAAAATACTAATATGATTTGTAATGAACATTTTTTTTATTATTTTACGAATTTTTTTATAATTTACTGTTTTTAAAACACAATGAAATCATAATAGAACCTCTGTTAAATTTCAGACTATCAAAAATTTCATATTTATTTTTCCAACTAAAAAATCTTTGAAATATTAATAACCTGAAAACAGTATTCCTTTGAAAGAATAATATTTGAAATAATTCAAAATTACTAAATAAATTGTAAAAGAATTAAGACAGAAAAAAATTTACAATAAACTAGGTATATAAAAATATTAAAATAGAAAATATATTTATTAGTTATATATGAAAAAATTATAATAATATTTATTTTTTTTTATCTTCAAAAGAATAAGAGTGATTTTTGACTTCAAAGAAAAGGTGTTGTTTTGCTTCAGGACAATATCTGTCTCTAGCATGTTTTTAATTCAATAAATTACCGAAATGAAAATGATTTTCTCATTCAAATTTACAATATATATTATATAAAGTTATTCAAATGTAACGCCTAGATTTGTGTTTTATTAAAAATAAACATGTGTATAGGGAAACATGTATATAGTTTCTTTTTAATAAAACACAAATTTAGGCGTTACATTTCGATGATTCTATATTAATGATTAATCATAAATAAAAATGAATTTAATAAAAAAAATGGAACAAATAAAATGACACTGAAATTAATTTCAAAAGTTAGTATAATTGTTATCAATTTAATTATTTGCTTTAAGAAAATTATTTTTGTATTTTTGTTAATGTCGAATATAAAAGAGTATGATAGTTTAGAAGCAGACATTTTTTTTAAAGAAAAAAATCAACTTATAAAGCACAATCGTTTTGAATAAATATTTTCAATGTAAATTTCTCTTATGTTATAACAATTAGGACAAAGCTTCAATTTTCTTTTTTATCGTATCGTCTACTACATTTTCGTGTTCCACCTCAACATGACACCGGTGAAGAAAGCAGCAGCCGCCGATCCAATTTGTTAAACGACGTCAATTTCGACCAATTACGCGTTGCCGTCGCGCCGATAGCCACGCGGTGCACGAGGGGCCAAACAAAGTAGACGGACGGGAGGATGCACGATGAATCGTGCCACGAAAACGGTTTCTATTATCATTAGCATAAATTGTAAGTCTAACAAAGAACATCAAACGGGTGGCGTATGTACTTCGACGATCTGCTCTCGGTGAACTGTCTACGTCAATATTGCCACTGGTTGAGGTCGGGAAGCGACATTAAAAACAGGAAATTTACTTTGGCGCGATGTTAACCATTTTGCAACTTTTTGTGATCAAACACGTACAATGATGCTCGCATAGAAAAAACATTCTTTACGTAAGTTGAAAATACTTTCGTTTTTATTTACTCGGAGATAAACATTTTCTAAAACTGTTTTTTTCCTTTCTAATGAAATTATCTACTTTCATTTATCGGACAATAATTATTTATTTATTGATTAAAACACAAAATTAAAAAATATATATAAACACTCATTTTTTCTAAAAAAAAACATTAAAGAACTTTTTTAAAAAAATAATAAATCATTTTTAATTTTTTGAAATAAACTAAGTCCATTTTTATTTTATTAACTAATAAAATAAAGTGATATTTTTATAAAAAAATAACTATAAATAATTTTCTCTTTACACTTATACATAGTTTAAAAATTTATGTGAATTTAAGTGCATTAAATATTTGCTAGTGAACTTTTTAATAAAAAAATATCTTTATAGGGGAGTTAATTATATCGAATACTTTTTCCATTAAGTTTTCTATATAATTTTCGTTCTTAATAATATCCACTGTAACTATTACATTAGATTTTACTTAGTGCTCTGTCTAGCCAGTGCAGGATTACGACGAACTCGGGGATTTAGTCGACACTAAAAGAAATAACTACGCAAGAAAAGTTTGTAGGATTACAAATGTTTCAGTTCAAAAGAAAATCACAACGCTTCTATCTGTCTGGTGTGTTGAAACATCGTTAAATGGAGCCGAACAACTTTTCCAAACAAAGCGAATGAAACCTTAATTGAGTTTAATTTATAATAAATAATATATATTTGTGCTGTTTACGTTGAATGTGTTTTAATGAAAACGTATTAATTATGAATTTGGGAAATAATGTCTTTATTGTTATCATTATTGGATTTTAAATGATAGTAAATTCAATACCTACATGGAATTTATTACCTGTCTAGAAAATTTCAATATCATGTTCGAAATTCGATATATATTTTATATAAGTTAAAAATAATTCATATGCCAATTAAATAAAAATTAATTAGTGAAAAGCTCCTTTTTTTATAACTTAATTCAAGAGTAAATTTCTATAAGTTTTTATTTAAGAGAAAAATCCAATTAAACAGTACAAACTTATAAACAAATTAATTAATTATTTTCATTCCAATTCCATTTATTATTATTTTTTTAAATATACAATATTGAATTCAATCATTTTGTACTTATTTCTTCAAAATAAACTTTTTTATTTTATATATCATTAAAAAATATATAACCACATTTCAATTTTAATTAAATTTTTACTTTAAAAATAACTACATAACAATGTTAAGATTATTAAAAAAGTAAGCAATACTTTGTGATGTTTCTTTTAAAAATAACAGAGTGTATAATTTTCTCTTTTGTGATAGTAATAATATACAGTATATAATAATACACAAACATATAATAGAATTTATTATAAATTTTATGTTAAATAATGTATAAGGAATAAAAGAGTAATTTTAGATTTTATATGCATCAAAATTAAATATTTTTGTATTTACATAAAAATTGTAATCATTTGTAAATTAGTTATTTGTATTTTTTTGATTTATATATTTTTAAGAATAGTAGTCTAAAAATGTTAAGTAAAGTAAATGACATAGAAAATTAATATTTTCCATTTTAACATTGATTTATTTCGAAGTCATAATTTAATTAAATGTAACACTAAAATATTTTTGTATAAAAACTGGAACATTCACAAATTCTTAAAAAAGCAATTTAAATAATATTTCATACACTCTCTAATCGTTTTACTGAACTCGTGGTGAAACTTGATGAGCAAACGTTGCTTACTCAACGCATCCATTTTACGATACGACACAGGAAAAACATGGTTGCTCTGTATATCAGATCACGCACGACTGAACCAACCTGCCACTTTCTTTTCCGGTACGTGCGGTCAAGAGACGCTACTAAAATCCCTACACAGATGCCATTTTGATACCCTTAGTGGCTTCTCGACACGAAATTATACACAGGATATTTTTAATTACATTTATATCTTAATTTTCGTTTCTACTTGAAGAATTCATTAATTTTATCGTTTATGGTATTTGTGAACAATATTTAAAATGTCGTAATAATGTTTAAGTTAAGTTAAACGTTTTAAGATAGTTATTTTTTATTTTAAGTACTAAATATATAATCTATATAAAAATATAAACACATTTTATAACAAAATCTATTCTTCACTATAAATGTAATCATACTGAACTGTTTTAACGTTTTAATAGTAATCTAAATTCCACTCTAACAATTCCTAGGACATAAAACATCGCATCGGAGACGTAATTCTATTTTATTTTATAGAGCACCAACGTTAATAACCATACGGTTAAAGCACCGTAAAACGTCAAACAATACATGCACTTATATATATATATATATATATATATATATATATATATATATATATATATATATATATATATATGTTCTGAACTCTATGTATGTATCAACGATTCAAAAACATTTCTGAATAGAAGTCAGAGCGTAGTCAATCCGGACGCAAACCTTAAACGCGGTTGGACGTTGAGTGAGTTGGTTGTAGTTTGCCGGACGCTACACTACGTTGGTCAACGAAAGCTTTCCGCTTGTCTGCACGTCGCAATCATTGTTCAAGCTTTAAATGCATCAAGTGCTAGGATTCGTTATACATTGAAACTATAAATAGATAGTTATTTTTGTTATTCGATTATTATTATTTTCGTTTAATACAACGGTCATAAATTCCATGATGGCTTTTATATTAAATCTGGAGTCATTAAAATTCAACAAATACTGTGTATGTTTTTAAGCATGTATATACGAGGGTCGTTTGATAAGTATGGAAAAAAGTAAGAAAAAATAAATTGAAATATTTTATTAAATTAATTAATTAAATTAAACAATAAATAAATTTACCATACTTATCAAACAACTCTCGTATGTATATATATATATATATATATATATATATATATATATATATATATATATAACAATATTTTCATGTTTTTAATAAAATGTTATATTTTGGAATTTAAAAATACACAAATATCATACATGCAAATATACAGATATTTGTTCAGTAGAATAAAATAAAATAGTATGACATAATGGAAGAACTTGAAAAATCAACTTAGTTCATAGTTGAATTGGTGATTATAAACTGGTCTAAGTCAAAAATAAAAAAAAACAAATTTATTACTAAATTTGTATGGCAATGATTTAAGTTATAATAGACAATTTTTCAAAAAAAATGTAAAAGTAGCGGTTTTATTGAAGCCATTTAATGAAATTCAGTTTATTTTTATTTGATAGTGGTTTAAGACACTTGTTTTATTAAAAAAAATAATTTTATGAGAAAGTCAGTATTGTTAAGTAATTAAATTAAATTCAGTAAATACTGGCATATCATCAGATAGTAACTCAGATAAATTACCATAAGAAATAAACTTATAATGGAATCTATATTTAAAATTTTATGAATAAATAATGTGCTTTATAGATATTATTATATACAACTATTTTAAAATTCTCAAAATATCACAAACTGTAAATGATATGAAAAAATTAACATAATTGAGAATAATTATAATTTTTAAAAGTGAAAATGTATTTTGTTATTGATTATTTTGAATAAAATCTATTAATTATATAATTCTTTTTTTGAATTTTTATTAACTTTGAAAATAGTCATTTAAGAAAAAAAGTTTAAAAGTCATTTAAGATATAAGAAAACAGCTTGTCATATGCTATTTTTAAATTTTTAAAAACACATAAAATAATTATTTTTCAAGGATAAATACATTTACTTTTTCTATTTTTCATCATAGAAAAATATTTTTTTTTAAATAATTCAAACGCAGAAATTAAAATATCTCAAAACGAAAAATATATAACTTAAACCACTTTTATGATCCTGGTTCAGTTGGGGAAAAAATACCGAAAGCTTAAAACAAATACAAATAATAAAAAGTAATTTGGAAAGAGAATTGCAGAAAAGAACAGACCAGAAACAATAAATTATATTTAAATAAAATTTATCTAACTGATTCAAATATATTAATATCAACTGAATTTTGTTATAATGTAAAATTAAAAAAAAATGGAGACGAAATAAAGACAAAAAGTGAAAAAATCAAGGTATTGTAGAAAACTGAAACATCAACAACAAACAATTGTTGAATATTGTGGTTAAACAATTATAAAACTGGAGATTGTTATATATTTTGTAAAATTTTAATTGATATTTAGTTAAAAACACTGATTTATTTTTAGATTTGAAATACAGTAATACTAAATCAAATTTAAAACAGTAGTGCAGTTGTAAAAATAAAAATGTATGTAATTCCATTACCAATTTGTTTGGTGTGCGGTCCAGGAAAATATATAGAACTAATGTAACTTATATTTAAATTCAGTTAAAAGTTTCCAGACACGTCAAATATAAAGCTAGCATGTCAAAACTAATGCAGTAAATGGTGGAAAATGCAATGTGTGAATACTGATATATGTATAGAGTTTTCGTATAACTTTAAGTTATGATTTTTACTTGATATATGTATGTATATATATATATATATATATATATATATATATATATATATATATAATGTAATCTTATACATAAATGTAAAAATTTAATAATTTTAATTATTTAAATTATTACCAAGTTCACAAAACCGTGTCATATTTACGCTAGATGTTAAATTACGTTGTCATCAAGTCTTCATTATAGAGAATCCCAATTTAATTCAAATAGACAATTCACACTTCATGTACTCACCACCCATGAGGTAGATATTATTTCATAATAGTAATACAGCTTCTATCCACATTTCAATGTAGTGGCTGTGTAATTTTGTTAGTGTGTATGTGATGAGCTTCCAGACACACTTATGCACACGGGCATGCACAAAGATATTGCATGCAAACAACCGTGTACACACCACAATCGTATTTATATGCGGATAATATGGATAAAATAATACGAATACTAACGGATATTAATGGAGAGTTGAATGGACTGCGTTAGCTTCGGGCAGTTCATGAAATATATGTTTCAATTGTAAATTGTTTTATAATGAATGGTTGCACTTTGATGGGTATTTTGTATATGTATTGCATGGTTGTAAGATCACACACACACACACACACATATATATATATATATATATATATATATATAAATATTGTGTGTGTACTTAATGAAGCAACTTATATGTTACAATATAAAACTAAAATATAAATTTCCAATTATAACTTTATAATTGCAACTTAAAATGTATATATAGGGTTTTCCAATTAGTGCTTCAGAAGTTTAAATGGAAAAAAAGTATTTAATTAATTAATTATTATTATTTTTTATTTTAAAGCATATTCTGTGGCATTAATGATGGAACACAATTTCACTCATATGACAACCATGACTTCATTTGACATAGTGCATTCGTTTAGTTCAATTTTTAGTCACTCTTTCGCATAATTGTGGTCCAATTTCATAAATTACACATTCAATATTTACTTTTAATGCTTCTGTTATTTGTGGTTTATCTGCATAAACCAATGATTTCACATAACCTCGCAGAAAAGAATCCAATGGAGTTGGATCACATAATCTTGGTGGCCAATTGATGGGCCCATTTTGTGAAATAATGGACTCATTAAACTTTTGTTTCAATAAGTTTATTAATTGAATCAGCCACAGTTCCAAAACAACTAATAAAGTTTATTAAAGTTTTTACAATTTCTAAGTATTGTTAAAGTGTTCAACATTCCATGATAATTTGCCAAATTAATTTATAACTAAAAATTTAAATTCTCAAATAACTAAATTATATGTATATTTTTTCTTTTAAAACGAAATGTTTAGAAATACAAGATTTCATTATAAAAAATAAATTATTTTTCAATGAAATTAAAATATTTGAGTCCTAATAATTCGTTTTGTATGATTATTTAAATTGTAATATAATTACATGAAATATATCGAGATTAAAAATTTAAAATCTAAGATATTATAAGAAATTATATTTATTATTCATAAATTACTCTACTACATAACTAATAAAACAGAATACGAAACTATTTTTTAATTTCCTATCTCTATGTACCTGTTTGTATATTTTTATAGAAGAAAATCTGCATTAGACAAATATTTACTTTTTTTATTTATGATTTTTAATAAGTTTACTATTCCTACAATGTTTATTAAAAAAAATTAATAAAGAATTTAAATTTTAAAATTAATAAATTTCTCTCTTTTAGTTTTTATAGCTTTATACAGCTTTTACGAATAAATGAATTTACAAAATATACTCTTCATTCTTTATAAAAATATATAAGTGAAACAATTTTGTTTAATTTTATCTTAATAACTTGCAAAAATGTTTATAAATCGTTTACATACATATATTGTATAAACATTTATATAACTTTGTGTTTATAGTGTTGAAGACACAGTTTAAGAACAATTTACATTTAGTGCACGTAAAGTGATTGTAATTCTGCACTAAAAAGCTACATTGCATAGCTTTTATTTGCTCCAACTTGCATTTAGTCCTTGTCTCGAAATCATCAACATACAAACTAGCATTTCGTGCAGACGCTTACGTAGTTACCACCGTACGATTATGGAGTAAAATCTTTCGTTTTATTAGAAAGTATTTAGAAGAATCTTTGTGAAACAAATTAAAATCTTATACGATATTTCAATACGAATTTATAAAAATACAAGTTTTATATTTAATACCTTTTCGAATATACCTAATTTATTATATATTTATTTTAGCTTTATTTTTTTTAAGAATAAAGTAAGTACTTGCGAGAGTTTATAAAATCATATTAAAATATATAATATATATGAATTTCATTTTAAAATATTGTTTTATAATTTAAAAAGTTATTAAAAGTAGTAAAAATAAATTTGGATTCAAAATACTCTCTCTCTCTCTCTACATATATATATAGATATAACAAAAATAAAATTTGTTAATATTTTTAAATACTATTTATGTACAAATAACAAATTATAGTGATTTTATGAAAAAAATCATTAAAATTTTAATTTTTTAAATTCCTTGAAATTATAATTTTGTATTATTTTTAATATTAATTATTTATATATAAATTTCATCAAAGTATATTATAATTTTAATTAAAAAAAATGTTACACCACTTTGTTTTGGAATTTCAAAAATATTTTTAATTAATGAATCAATTGTATTAAATAATAATTTTTAGAGTCTTTAATAATTACAAATGATTAATAATAACGATAGAATTTAATGTTACAAAATTGTTATTATGTATTTATTTAAAAGAAAAAAATACTATTTGAAAACATATTTGAATAGGTTTATTTTTTAAAGAGTCAATAATAAAATTTTATTATATTTTTAATAATGAATTAAATTTGGAATGATTTTCATGTTGATTCAACGAAAATTATTTTTAAAAACCACACTAAAATAAATGTTTCATAATTATAATATTTGTAAATTGAAGAAATTAATTTTTAAAAATTGAATTAAAATAAAATTTGTTCTATGGATAAATTATAATTTTGATTAAACGTTTTTTGTTCGACTACTTTCATTAGCATTGTGTAATCAATTATAATCTGTATATATGTTATTTTTTTACAAATAATAAATATTAAACAATGTTTTTTGTACATGAAAAAAATTCAACTCTGTCATGAAATTAATCAAATTATTTTTGTAATAAAGATATATATTTAAGTTATTAGAATTGTAAAACAAATAAGTAGTGAAATCAAATTTACATTATGAATTATATAACAAAATATCACATACCAGTCATCAGAAGCAAACAGAAAATATTTAAAGAGGTTTTCATTCAATAACAAATTGACAACACTGATTACGATGATGTATATATCATATATATGTATATTTAAAAAGCGTACACGCAAAACGTACACAAAGTGCTTTTTGACACATATGTTTTATTAATATTTATGTATACAGGATATTTCGTTTACCTTTTTTATTTTATTTATTGATTTAATATTAATGTATAATCTAGATCTTTCAATCAAAAGTAACTTGTGAAAAAAGAATACAAAAATATATTATGTATTGACTAGTCTGTAGTTGTTGAGAAGACATTTTAAAATTATAGAATATATATATGTATATGTATATGTATTACTTGAAAAACACATTTCATATTCTTCTTCAAAGTGGAAGAAGTAATATCCAACTATCGAACTCTTACAGAGCACGTATGTACGTAAACTTTCTTTGCTTGCACAGAAACATACTCTATCAGATATTTGTCTCTAGTCGACACCATTTTAAACTTTAATGCTATAAAAAAAGTTCGAAGCGTTACAATTTACATATCAAAAACGATCGGTACGACTCTGCAATGAATATATCATTATTGGATATATATATATATATATATATATATATATGTATGTATGTATGTATATTGATATTTTTTTCAGTACGTATCGAACACTCGATGACGAAATTATATTTATTATTAAATTTACGAAAAGACGAAATTCTATGAAAGTTCGATTTATTCTAACTTGTTTTCGGAAACTCGACATATATATTTTATAAACATACTTGTTATATTATTTGGTTCAAAAAGATATAAGAATTTTCTGTAAAAAAATTAGATTAAATTTATTTGCATTTAGAATAAGAATTATTTCTAGACTGCACGTTGCTGAAAAACTCAAATAGTACTATTATAAATAATGTATTTTATTAAAATTGTTATTTAGATTTTTTAAATAAAAATTATTATTCTAATTCATTAAAAATTGTAAAAAATAATTATGACAAAATATAAATTCTTTTTATTTTGTTTCTTTACTCGTTTTAAAAAATCATTACTATTACTCAAAAAAATAATTTGTTTAATAAATAATTCCAGCTGATTTAATAAATAATATTTGCTTGAACGTACTTTTCATTTCTCTTTTAAACGTCACGAATATTTATAAGATAACCGACATTTTATAACAGTACTTGATACTTAATTACGTCAAAAATATAATATAATAATTTACGAGATAAAAATCACAATTACGTACAGATAAAAAAACGAGAAGAAATAAAAGTACACGTATATCATACGACACGTCCGTAAAACTGTTTTAAACGTTCTTGACGACCAGACCATCGTTAAATGAGATAACGTTGAAGATTAATAAAGTTGTCGTGGAGCAGATAAAACGTACACATGTGGGCGGTAACCAAGGTGACAAATTGTGATGAACTTAACGAGGAGAGAATTTGTCATGCGGTGATTAAAATTCTTATTATGTTTATTACACGACGTAAATACACGAATAAATGCCATGGATTCGAAAGAAGATTGACAATAATTAACTCGGTACATTATTTAAAGTCGTTTACGAAGTTAATTCATATAAATTATGATAAAAGTTATATAATGTATGATACATGTATTCATTTTTCATCGTAATTAAGTGGAATGGTGGTTTTTTTGTTGGTATTATTTTTTTAATTTTTTTTTACTAAAAGTAATGAAATGGATTTGTGTAACTAAGTCAATTACATTTAAGATTGATTTTTTTTTATATAAATTTATTATTATATTTTATAGCAAGTAAATTAATATAAGCCTGTAAAATATTTTCTTGTAAATATTACATTTATGTTTTTAGGTAAATAGGTACATTATATTTTATAAAATAAGAAAAAATACAAATAAATTATCACCCCTAACACCACAATATATTATAAAATGTTTAATAATTACTTACTGTTCACTTTGTTTTTTATAACATTTTGATTATCGTCAAAGCCATTTTATTATAAAAATTTTTTTGCACGTTACTCATTGTTATAATCAACAAAGTGAAGAGTGAGTGATTATTGAACATTTTATAACATATTGTGGTGTTGGGGGTAATAATTCATTTGTGTTAAAATGAATTTGCCACAGTTTTAAAACAAAGAGTAAAAAAATCAACATTTTGTTGCTTACATAAGAAAATCAATTATAAAAATTAATATTTTGAAAATAGTTAAAAAAAATAAAAAACGATTAAATTATTTGGGTCATAGAATTTCAGTTATTTATATAGCAGTAATTTTGTTATAATTCACTATTAAATATTTTGATAAAATTACAAATTATTAAATAATTTAATAAATGAAAATGTTTTGTATGAACTTTCAATTTATTTGTAAAGCCGAATATAACAACAAAACTGAACTACAATTTTGTATATTAATTAGGATTGAGATTTGCTTTTAATTTTAAAAATGATATAAACCGTCATGTGTATTAAATTAATTTATTAAAAAAAAAACTTTTAATATTATTATTAATATTCCTGTATACGAGAATTATACTTTTATATTAAATTCACAAGTAAACTGATTACAATTTACAACTAAAATAAAGTCATTAAATGGAAATTGAGTACTCATGATATCATTTATTTTTTTTAAAAAACGAGCCCTAGGTGAACTATGTACAAATTAATTAAAACCATTTAACATTAAATTTTATATTTACTTTTTAAACTAGGTATGTGTATTCATATCATTTCATATTTATGTGCCTAACTATTTTTAAAAAAGTAGCACATACCTAAAATGAGATATTCAATCTGATAAAAATTGAGTAATTAATTTATGTTATATTTTCCATGGCTAGAATGTAATTACTTTAATATAGAGGATTTTTATTTTTGTTAACATATATATAATGATATGTTTCATGCAAATTTTTTATAAACATTAAAATAAATTTAAATGGTTGTGTTTTAAATATTTTCTCCAATGAAAAAATATAATTAATTCATATTTATTTATTACTAGAATGTAAATTATTTCAATGAAGAGAATTTACATTTTCATTAGCAACATATGTGTGCGTGATTGTGCGTGTACGCAATTTGTGGTATGTTTTTTATGTAAATCAAAGAATCCTTAAGTGTATGATTTTTGAATATTTACTCGTACGAAAAACATTATCTTTCACAGATTCAAAACTCAACCGACCGTCACTAAATAACAGCGGAGCCGTTGATAAGAGCTCAAAACTGTATTTTCGGTTAAGGCTGGGCGAATCTTTCAGACTTCTTCTATCCGTGAAATTTACGATTGAAATCTTTACACACGCATAAAACAACATGAAGTGCGCACACGCACTCGGCGCCGGCTATGTGGCGCGAACCTCTTGAACTCGAAACCGACAAACGTACGTACATTGCGTCTACACACCCTTATCCCCTTTTTTATATAAATTATGACGCTATTAAATCAGCAACGAACCCAACAAACCAGCTAGAGAGCTAGAGTTTGCTTGCTTGCTTGTGCTTTCCACTGAACATTCGTCGTTGGCTAAAATCGCTTCACCCTTTAACACCGAGCTCGCAAATCGCTCGTGTGAGTGCTTATGTACGCTCTTCTATTCTTTATTTAATACACTTTAATCGTAACGTTAAAGTGAATTTATATATATATATATATATATATATATATATATATATATATATATATAAACAAAAAGCCATCAGTAGAGACAAGATAACAGAAATTATTGATCGAGTACTCAAAAATATAAGAACCCCTTCGAACAGAGATATAAATGGAATTAAAGACATGAGAAAATTCCTCGATATGGAATTGAATAGAACAATATCAGATCACTGGATATGGAAAGATTATGGAGAGGCATTTATCCAGCATTAGACAGAAAAAGACTGTTGCTGATTGTAATGATGATTTCTGAGATATATATATATATATATATATATATATATATATATAAGATGAATTTTATATTTTATTAAATAAACGATTTTTTTTATTTATTTTTCAGTTTTACTTTTATTTTAGTATTTGTAAAATGTTAAATAACTATTGTTTGATTTAAATAATAAATTTATTAATTCGAAACAAACACTGAAAATCTATTCTAATATTTTTTTCTACATTATTCGATAACTAAAATTCAAAAATAGTAATATTTGATAATTTATTTTCATTTTTAACTGCAAGGATATATAATTATTTTAACAATTATCAACTTAATAACATTTTATGCACTTCAAAACTATAAAAATAAAATTTATGTATCTCTTTATAATACAAAGAAAATTGCATTTTTTCTAAAAGATAATATAATTAAGCAGCGAATTGATAAAAATTAATTTAAAACCTTAGAACCTAATATTTGGTCCAATACTGAAGCACATCTTCTCGTATAGAATCAATTAATTATCGGTATTTTTTAACAGGATTATATTTCCATTGGCTACTCTAAAACATTAATCTTATTATGGATAAATCAGTCTTTTGCTAGTTTACTTTAATCTCTACTAAGAGTCGATGTCTTGTTGATATACCCATTTCAATGGCATATTTTATTCGGTGTATAGGAACATTGTATTTTCTAATATTTTCAGATAAGAAATGGCTGTTATGTTACCTTCGATGGAAAATATAAGCTCTGTGTCATTATATAAAAAACAACCCCAAACATTGATTTTCGTCCATCATATTTTACAGTTTCAACTACGTACTTTGGGTCTTACTGACTATTCAAGCCTCTTCTTACAAACTGTCTTTGATGTTTAGAACTAAAAAGTATAATTTTTATTTCGTCTGACTATAAGATATTTTGTCATTTTTCTTGAAAATCATTTTTTCTTCAAAAAACATACTGTTATTTTTTGCACATAACTGCATATATATATATATATATATATATAAAACAACATTTATTACTTCCTAAATATATAACATTATTTTCAACGTTACCGTTAATCTTATTTGCTCGAATGCCTTTTCCTCCTACTTTCAGTACTACATAGTATGGTCAGGCGACTTTCTGGCTGAATAGCCAACGACGACTCCCGGCCATTATTATTGCGATTGGGATAAACGCCTTCACGTACCACATACGTTTTTTTACGAAGGACGCGTCGGTGTTTTATAAGCCGTAAAGCGAACGAGAGTCGTTCTTGCCAAACCGTTTGTTTTATGTCGAGCGAGAATTAAGTTTTCAAAATTTTTTTTTGATTTATATATATATATATATATATATATATATATATATATATATATATAATCTGTATTTATTATGTATTAATGGAAAATAATAATAATATATACTGGGCATTATCAAAAGAGGACACTTACATATGAGTATAATTACTTGTTTTAAAAAATAGAAATTTAGTAAATACTGTGTTTTCATTTTTATTTTTTAAATTAATTTTATCTGTATATAAGTTTATATAATTATAATTAAAACATAAAATCGAAATTTCCTCTAAAGATATAATGTCATTATAGTAAATGAAAAAAAAGTATTTATAGCACCAAATGATTTAATACAACAAAATTCATTAATAATATTTTTCTATTAATTAAATATTCTATCAAATATTTAAGTTTCTATTATCGTATGCAATTTATTTCCTTGATATGAACTACTATTAAAAATAATAAATACATAGAAAAACTTAAAACTAAAAAATCTATGACTATATAGGAATTTTTAGAGAAAGTAGTATTTAAATATCAATTTTTGATATTGATCGCAAATATTTCTCGGTTTATTGTTAACAAATATTTATTATAAAAATATACTTTTACGTGCTGGTTATTTATTCATGAAAAATAAGTAAATGTTTATTATAAGTAAAATGTACGATTTCCTCGACTGCGTTATTACAGAAAAAACGTATACAAGTATAAATAAAGTGTATAAAAAATGTATAAGAGAATATAACCATTATTTTACAAGAAATATAAATATTTACGTTATTAGTTTGACACACATTGAGGGTAAGATTGTGTCACACAGTATATACAATAGTACGTTGCAAAAGAGTATAAGGTTTTTAGTGATTTAAGGATCAAATGATCCTTTTCCATATGGAGATTTTTTGCAATCTTGTGCTGCTCAGTGCCTCGTCTTTTTTATTGATATTGTTATAGTCGCTCATATCCGTTTCCGTATTTTCCTTGACCCGTTTTTTCTCTTCTTCATTCAAACAACAATCAATTTTTACCATAATGTAAGCTACATGCAATAAAATGTGGATGAATAATGTTTTAGTATTAATATTAGATTTCAATATATGTTTTTTTCAAAAATTTATATTTGAGATTTTAAATAGATGTGTAATTTTTACTTGACAATTTATTTCTATTTTCATTATTTTTTAAAATTAAGTAATCACTCTACAATTATTACTGTTATAAAAATAAAATAATACTAATAATATTTAAGAACAAAGAAAATTAAATTAAATAAATGTAATCGTGACACAATATGGAAATTTCATTACCGTTTAAAAAATAAGAAATTAAACAAATACTCTTTATTATTGTAAGGTTGTTAAATGTGAAGATATTAAATAAATATTTACTTTTAAGATTTCTAGTTATTTATTTTAAATGTCTATATAACAATCTTAATTCATTAAAATTGAATTTCAAACTACATTTTGAAATTTACTATTGCACGTAAAGGAAATTTATGTATAAAAAATTATCATAAATCAAATTAAGAAATATTTGAAAACAACATAATAATATTTTTGTAGACAAAATGTTTTTATATCAATTTTCATTAAAAAAACCTGTAACTGAATTTTTTTATTAAGTAATTTAATTTTATTATATGACGGTAATCATGAAGAAAATTTAACGAATATAAAATTCAAATGATCGTTATTTCATAGGTCATCAGCACAATCAAAAAATTCTTTACTACCATCATCATCGCCCCGACAATTGCCTATTCCATTTATGTTTGGCGATGACCGTGGTTTCACCGCAACGTACTAGTATGTGTACGACGAAATGTATACAAGGGTGGTAGCTTCGAAACTCTCCTCTGTGATAAATGGGCCGAGATAAAAATTTCGTCCCGCGACACAAAAACTACATACACATACACGTATAATACGGACATACATATCATATACGTATGTACACATGTAGATATATAATAGATATACGTACACGTTTACACAGAAATCCATAGTGGATGGATGAAAGAATGGTATCTACCACATATACAGGATGATTTAGAGAATCAATTTTCATGCAGGTTTCATTATAAAATAAATTAAATTCAGAGCAGAAAAGTTGTTAAAAATAAAAATATGTAATTGAAAATATTAATTTGGTGTAAATACAAATTTAAAAATAAAATTTTTACTAATTGTAACGGATAATTTTTTTAATAAAAATAATTTATATATATATATATATATATATATATATATATATATAAAATATACATATGTAAAAAAGTCACTAGGAAAAAATGTAGACTTAAATATTAGTATGATAGTGGATTATTATTAATAATAAAAAATAAACAATTTTAAAAATATGTTAACAGAGTCTTTAAAAAAATATATAAACGTTTAAATGACATAGAATTGAATTTTTAAATCTACATTTTGTATAAAAATTATTTTTATTTTTATTGAATTCTATTTCTATCAACTTTTGAATAAAATAAATAATAATGTAAATAACATTTGTACATACATGTGTGTGAACGCAAATAGGTTTACATAAATCAATCATAAAAGAAATTTGGAATGTTTGTTTTTCGGTCCGGTTTTCCAAACAGAAAACGATTATGTTCGTATAAGTTGAGATATAGATACAGGATTAAGAATATCTTTTTCATGTTGGGTTAGGTCCTTTTAAGTTGTTTTATACGCAAGGCTAGTAATCCGATTACTTCAAATAACGTCGTTGCTTTAACATATTCTTTTAGTAATCATTTAAACGTAGATGTCGAGAAAAAGTTGTTGATTAGAATCTTTTATTAGTCTTTTTCATACTTATCATCAGACTTTTTTCTCATATTGGATCAAATAGAATTAAAAAAAACAGTTTTCGTATATATAATTAATTTAAAATATTTTTTTTTACAAAATTAAATGTTTGACAGTTATTTTAACTGGACTAAAATATTACCTGAAGTACTAAAATTGTTTGAATCAAATTTTCATAATTAATTCAAAACTATATTTTACAATAATGAAATTTGTTAATTATAAAACAAATTTCAAGTTAGTAATAGAATTTGTGATGTTTAATAATTAATAATAATGTTTTTTGTGAGAAATGATTGCTTACAGCAAAAATGATTATTAAAAGGAATATCAAAGTAAGATTTAATAATTTCCAATCGACTTTTATATACAAAACACATTCGTACACAAAAGAGAATAACATTGATGCTCTGGTATCGTGTAGGATATAAGGCAATGTTCACGCATGGAAGAGTGTATGGTACCGTATCTGTGGTATAGCTTTGTCGGGAATCGATCCCCTACGCTATGAGCACGTGGACATCGAAATTGTATAGTCAGTCAGTGAAGTGTGAATGACAATAGATTCGAAGCGATTGGTCAATATTCGATTTCTGTTGGTTGTATAGACAATTTGAGCTTAGGGGACATTTTCTTTATATATATATATATATATATATATATATATATATATATATATATATATATATATTTTTTTTTTTTAAACGTAGCCAATGAAAAAATTGGATTTGTATATAGAGATATAAAACATTGATTTTAAAACAAGTATTAATTAAAATATCATTTAAATTTTAATACAAATAAAATATTTAAAACGAATTTGTTGTAAAAATAAATAAAATCTGGAAAAATATTGATGATTAATTATTTATAGTGAAATATTAACAAACAATTTTTTTATTTATAATGCTTTTAAATTTACATTTTATATGAAAAAAAATAATAAATTTTGAATGTGATTATAAAAATTTAAATTATTGAAAAAAACATCATTTACAATTTATAATTTTTCCATTTATAATATTTAGTTAGTAATTAATATATGTTTATTTTGAAGTGAAATGATTTTGTATTTTTAATTTATTCCTGTTTGATTTTATCATTTTATTTTTATATCTATATAAATTTCATTTTATGAATAAAATGAATTTCAAATAATAAATATTAATAAAAAAAATATTCAATGAAATATTTATTATTTTATTTAATAACGCAATATAAAATAAATATTTCAGACGATTCAATATTCTATCATTAAAAGAATATTTTTTTATCTTTAAATTATATGTATTTTATGAGAAAGAATAAAGATAATTACACAAATGACTTTTAAATTATTTAAAAATAAAATATTGAAAAACAACCATTTAAAAACTAAAAAAAAATTATATATACAAATGGTATATGATAATCTTTTTTAAAAATCAACATTTCAGAAAATGAATGAAATAGTAGTTGAAAAAATTAGAATGTCTCATTACAGTTAACATAGTTTTAAATGAAATTTAAATCAACATGCAGTAATGATTAATGGTATTATAAAATTAATCCGATTCTTCCGTCATTACGAATAAAATATGATTATAATAATTATTAAAACTCTTTTTTTTTGGAAGCAAAAGGACAAAAAGGTTGTTAGTGAAAACTTGTTTGAGAACTAATTACAGCGCACATACAAGCATGCATACGAAGTGAAAAGATAACGAGAAATAATGGTCACAGGCTAAGGGTGTATATACGTATGTAGATTGAGGGTAGTAGTAGCTAGTCGTTGTTGGTTAGACCCAGTACCAGGAAAACACAAAAATAAATCACGTCGTACAAAGCGGCTAGATAAATATTGGATGCTGAAATTATGATGTTATGGTAAAATTAGCAACCGCTCTATGTACGGTATAAAGCGACATAAATACGTAGTGCGGCACGAATACAAAAAAAAAAAAATGTAGCCGTGTATAATTTATGAAAATTTATTGGATGCATACTTAAATATTCAATAAAGTGATTCTATTGTCGGCAAATGAATAATGATCCCGTGAAGTTCGTATGGAAGCTCTGTTTCTACAAAGTACAACATATATATTTACACAATTTTATCGTTGTTCCAGAACAGTTTTACAATAAATATAATTAAAAGCCATTGTTATAATAACTTTATAAAATTTATAGAGACTTTATAGAAACTATTTTTAAGTCATTAATTATTTTCATTAATGAAATAATATTCGTTTTTTTGTATTTTCAAATACTAATATAATTGATTTTAATTTTATATATTTTTTAACTACTCATATAACCATATTTGAAATTGTACAATAAAATAAAAAATATATATAAAATTCGATCACTTAGTAAAAATAAAAAAATAATGTATAATTAACTTTAATACATTATTAAAATTTAAAAATAACTTTATTTTGAAAATGTGGACAATTTACTTTAACACAAATGAAAAAAATAAGATTACTGATTATTTAATATGAATGGAAAAGTCATAATAAATGTTTTATCATAAATTAATTACTTACTCTGACACTATAAGATTTTATACAAGTTTTAATATAAGCAATTTATTTATATTTATAAGTAAATTTTCCATAGTATAATAAATATATTTACGTATGGTTTTTAAAATAAAATAATTTCTTTATTTGTTGTTACAACGTAATTTAAGCCAATATATATTATTTTTAAAAAATAAAGAAATAATCAAATATCTAAATTTTCATAAACAGTTAAATTTAAATTTATTTTAGGTTAATATAATTTTTTTTTAAAAAAAATGTAGACAAAAAATAAATATCTAGAAAAAAAATGTCAATTGAACTGTTTTACATTTTTGCTGTTCAATAAAAAAAATTGTAATTATTTTAAAAATATAATTTAATTTTTTGAACGATTTCAAATAAGGAAAAATGTAATATATACCTCTCTCTCTCTCTCTCTCTCTCTCTCTCTATATATATATATATATATATATATATATATATATATAGTATGTGTGTGAATGTACAAAATAAGTATGTAGGCATATCTGTGAACTTCATATTCCATTTTTTATATATACTGTATCTCCCTAAAACAGCCGAATATAAACTGAGAAGATAAAAACGTAATTTTACGAAATCTTGTAGGCAAATGATGCATAAAATTTTTAATTTTTCACGAAAAACTGCGGTAAAATTACATAAAACCAGCAATTAATTTAGATTTTAAATGGTGGGCTATATCTGTTAGAGTAATTTGCAATAATCTTACTTAAAATTAATTTCGTCAATACAGATTTGTTTCTTTAGTGAAATTAGAATATTAAATAATTAAATATTTAAAAAAAGATATATTATTTATATATATATATATAACATTTTAAAAATTATTTAACTAATTGAAAATATTCTGAAGTACAATATTTTTCATTATATTTATTTATTTAAAGAACAAATAAATTATTTTGTATAACATTTTTAATACAATATTTTTTTACAACCTGATATGGTGGTATATATGATATGACAGTTGATTCAGTTTTTATTTTATTTAATTAGTCAATTTATTTCATGAATAAATAATGAATTTAAGAACATGTACTTAAATATATAGGATCATCCAAATGTGACGCCTAGATTTGTGTTTTATTAAAAAGAAACAAAATAAATTATACACATGTTTCTCTATACACCACCCTATATACATGCTTCCTTTTAATAAAACAGAAATTTAGACGTTACATTTGGATGACTCTGTATACACATACATTTCCATACAATAAATAAACATATATATATATATATATATATATTTGTTTATTTGAAAAATAAATTATTTTTTTATAACATTCTGTATACAACATTTTTATTACAATCTAATCTTGCAATGTATATAAAAGTTGATTCAATTTTCATTTTATTCAATTAGTAAACTTATTTTATGTATAAATGTTGAATTTAAACACATATACTTTTACATAAACATACATTTCCATACAATATATATATATATATATATATATATATATATATATATATATGTATGTATGTATGTATATATGTATATTAAAAGTACTTAAATTTTAAAAACCCTGTACTTATATTAAATTTGTAATAAAATCATGACAATGTTGGCCAAAAAAAGAATTATTATGTATAAACAAACTGTAGAGTACTAATAAATGTCAAGAAAAAACGGTGAGCATAATTGATATAAATTTAAAAAAATAAAATAGGAAAAATAGAAAATTAAGGTCGTCTGAACCACCATATAAAGTTAAGCCGACCATAATTGCGAAAACACAGGCCCCACGTATCATAATTATTTCTTTCTTCGCCGAATACGTACGAAATTAGCGACAAGATTAATCTAGCTCATTTGTTTTAACGAAAATAAAGAAAGCGCCGTCAAGCGTCGGGCGACTGGAAAAAGAACGGAGCAGATATTCCGGAACGCTACTGGTAACGGCGTGAATATCAAATAACAATTTCTAGAGTGTCTGGAAAATCTTGTTTACTTGTAAACGGAAGCATGCTTTGATAATAAAGGTTTCGACTAAAAGTCATATAACGTCTCATTTTACAAACATTAAATTTCGTTATGGGATGTGTTTTGGCGGATATAAAATACATTTTTCCTTTCTTTCGCTTCCTCCGGCCAAAGCTATATTGCGAATAGACGACAGAAACGTTCTTCTAAAATTATTTCGTAAGAAAATATATTTACTTCTTTATTATTACCATTTTTTAAAGCACCATTGTCAGAATTACATGCCGTTCGTCTAGTCTATTCGTAAGGGGGATTACTTGAAATTTCGATGTCTTAGAAGGTTTGGAAATTGAAAACGATATACAATAACTACTAGCTAGTTTCATATTTTTTCAATAAATTAATTCTTTTTTTTTCATTTTCTGATATAAAAGTACATATTTGAAAAATTGCAAATATTTTAAAAATATATTCTAACCTAAAATCATCTGATTCGTCATTAGTACTACACACAATTTGAAAATATAACCTCACGTATATCTTTATTAACCGATTATAATATTATCTTGAAAATAATTCAATTTGTTTATTTTATTAAACATAATTTTTAATTTATGTAAGTTTTATAGAGTTTAGGATAGCTAATAAATGTATCTAATATTAAATATAAATTAAAAAACTATATGATATTACACAATCAATTTTTTTTAATATATATTTACAAAATTGTTTATATCGTTTGATAACAAATATATATTTTTTTAAAGACCTTGAGAATTTAGTAATTTTTAATATATTTACTTTGAAATACAAAAAGGAAAATATAAATAAACATTAACATTTAAAAAAATATTTAAATAATTTACAATATTTTGATGTATAATGTTTTTCGTTGAATTTGTTTATTTGAAAAATAAATAATTTTTTATAACATTCTTTATACAATGTTTTTATTAAATTTATATATATATATATATATATATATATATAAATTTAATTTCATTTTAAAATGAACTTAATTTGTTAAATTACAATTTATCGAAAGTAAATTTATTGTTATTTCTTTTTATATTTCAAATAAATAAGAGATACAAATTTGTGAATTGAGGAAGAAAGAAGTCAATATTTTTTTAAAAAAAATATTAATTATAAATCTATGTACCTTACTGCTTCTAAATTTCTTGTTGTGTAATTGTTATTCATATTTGTTAAAATTAATTTCTATTTACTTTCTTAAATAATGTTGATTATAATAATTTAAATTTCTGATAAAATACGAGTAAACTTTTTAAAATAGTGTAAGTTTCTTATTATTGAAAATAAATAAGGAGTTCAATTTTTAAATTGCTATTCAAAAATAATTTTCATCTATATATAGGTACGTATATCAACATGAAAAAAATGAGTTACGCATATGATTTTATATCAATATTCTGGTAGATTCATTTTCAGTGAAATTATTTTGAGTGCTCATGCGAAGACCTCAGTGGACATAAGAAATTTGAGTATCGTACTGAATTTTAATATCTTTTCTGAAGTGTATTATTATAAAAGCCATAATTCAAAAAAATATGACGATGAGAAATGAGAAACTGAGTTATTTGAGTGTAAAAAGATTGTAATTTTCAACATGAAACATTTTATGAAATATTTAATACATGAAACTCATTCGTAATAAAGAATGAATAAAAATTATGAATAACATACCGTTGAATTATATTAAAAAAAAAGAAATTTTATATTAAACAAGAATAGAATTGTATTTTCTAGTATAATAGATTTTAATCATAATTTTAGAAAGACGAAGTTTTAAGGATTTATAAAATTTTCTAAATATATTATTTCTTACCAAAGCATGAATTAATTGATGTTTTATTGTATGAAGATTTGATGTGAAATTTTAACATACCTGAAACAAATAAAATAAATTAGTTTAAAATATAGAAGTGTTAAAAAAAACAGGAATTTGATTTAAGTTTATTACATTATTAAAAAGATATTAAACTTAATCAACTAATAAAAAATCCATTTAAAAATAACAATAGTCAATCAAATTTTAAAACAGCTAATAAAATAAATAAATAAATCGAACTGAAATGAATACGAGACATGTTCTGTACAACACATGTGACTCAATTCAATTCTTCAGAGTGATATCGATTGCGAGACACGCTGGATCTGCGCGCATACGGTAGACGAGCTTTGCTTTAGCTTATCTACAAAAGTCCACGCGAGATAAAGCCGTACAAAAGCTCGACGGGTGGCAAACTACGAAACGTCTATACTAGTGTATAGAGAGCACGGCGTTGACAAATACACATTTAAGTCGGAGTCAGTGACGAAAAACGCAGTTGTGTGCTGTGAACTTTCGGCTCTGTGTACGCGACTGTTTGTGCTTTCAAGCTTTTCTACCTTAGACAAACTTGAGATCTTCTATTTTTAAGGGTTATATTTATTTTTCGATTTGTTTTATAGTTCGCGAGTTTTTATTTATGTACACACATACAGATATATATATATATATATATATATATATATATATATATATATATATATATATATATATAAAATTATTACATTTTTATTTTTTTAATAATTATTATAATTACTATTATTAAAACTACTACAAAAACAGATAAAACGAGTTAATTAATTTTACTCTTCAACTCTTTTAAAATTATTTTAATTATTATCTTTTATTTACAATTAAAGTAACATTTTATCAATATATAAATAAAAAAAAAACTTACATTTTATATTTAAAACACTTGCCCCTCTAGAGCTTCCATTTTAATGTTTATGTAGAATAAATTATCATATTGTCAATTTTATCCTATTAAAAAATTAAATTTTATACTAAAAATATTTTAAATATATGAAAATTCTTTTAGTCGTATTTTTATTCATACTAATTCATAAAGAGAGTAATATTTTGCAATTAAAATTTTTATATGTGATAAAAAATTTAAATGAGAATGAATTTTCATTTTTAAGCAAAAAAAATAATATATTAAACTGTCAAATTATTTTAATAAATGAATTAAATAAAAATGTTGAGGATTTAATTAATATATATCATTATTGTACTGATTTAATTTTTTTTATAAAATAAATTACAAACAATTTCATTTTGTTGAATAATAATTGTAATAACAAATTGGATTTTTTATATTATTTTAAATTAAATTAAACTATGTATATACTTTATATATATATATATATATATATATATATATATATATATATATATATATTTATATGGGTTATGATAGCAATATTAATTCAGATGTATAAAATTAATTAAAGTTTAAAAACCAGACTCTAAATTACTTTAATATATAATATGTATGAATTTTGAAAGTTGTATATATTTTAAGCTGATTCAAAAACAACACAACATGTTGTTAATATTCGTACAACGTCGAAAATAAGTTAAAATATTTGTTAATATCATTTCGTATATACAAAATATATACAATTTCAGTTATTATGAAAAGTTGAAATATTATTCAGACACACGAAGCGTAACTGCGGTTATAGAGACTTTGTGAACATAATTCTCTACATGCATGCATATATTTTCATTTTTGCAACGTTGGCATGTATTAGGGGTTGCGTTAGACTCGCGCCCCTCGTATTCAAGGGTTTAACTAAACACCAAAGTCATGTCAACGTGACGTGCGATTCAAATTTTACAAATGATTGGGTTTAAAAATTTGAGAGCGACACAAAACGTACACGAAAAAATACATCGATTTCTATGGAGTTTGTTTTGACGATGTCAAGACTTTTTTTTTGAATCGGTTGGTATATGAAAATCAATCAACAAAATGATCGACGAAGTATTTATTAAGGGAAATGTATCAAGATCAATTCATCTACATGCAAAATATGTATTGATGTATTATATAGGATCATCCAAATGTGACACTTAGATTTATGTTTTATTAAAAAGAAACATGTGTATAGTTTCTTTTTAATAAAATACAAATCTAGACGTCACATGTGGATGACCATATATTTATCAACAGAAATCTATCAACACCAACTCATCTACATATAAAATATATAAATATTTTTTAAAAAAATCTTGATAATAACAAATATTAATTTTGGTTTAATAATTCAAAGTTATAGCTTTGAACTTCTACCATCTCTTCCATAGTAGTCTAAAATACTATTTTTTGATATAAACACACATACAGTTTTGCTGATAAGAAGAAAATGGTACATAAAGGCTGAGGAGTCGGTAGGACGTTGGAGTTAAAAATTAAATGTACCAAGTTTGATAGACTCCATCTAACACCGTCAAGCAAAATGAGTATCATAGTACTTGCTAACAGAATTTTTTCAAGATCAACTCATCCATATAGCGAAAATACTGATATAAGAAATAAAATACTTTTTACTGATGTAAACTTCAAACATAATTTCCACTGATATAAACTTAAATTCAATTTTGCTAATAACAGATGTTCGTTTTGGATTATTGATTCAAACTTAAATGTTTGGTTTTAGCTTTGGTTTTCTATCGTCTATGCATATATAAGAAACAAACATACAGATACAATATGAATATAATTTTCGAATAACCAAATGAATTTCAAATTTAAATATGTATGAAAAAAGAAAGTAAAACTCATCTCATTAATGATAATCTCATGACATATTTACGTGTAAATATTAAGACACTTGCTGACGCACGAGAGTATTTCATACAAATATTTGCACAAGGATTGTAAACTTGAGCTTGCGCACTTACATTATTATTGTGTGTGTATGGTTTTGATGTTTGATACACAGTAAAGTTGTGCGTGTATTACATTATATTTATCTCCGTACGTATGTATGTGTTCTACCGTATATATTCACGTCAAGTCATGCTACCGGGACAAACACAATAGGGGTTTTTGATATATAGCAAGGAACGAACGAGATGGCCAACTTACGACATTATATGTCTGTGCGTGTAGACGACGAACGTAGTTATATAACAATCCGTTTGTCATTCAAAGTTTACGATGAAATTTTCAAAACGACACCGTTAACAACTTGCAAGAGACGAATCTTGAAATTTAGTTCTTTATTGTAATTTGTTGAAATTTATATCACATTACAACTTACTATTATTTATATAAATGAATAGTGCACATGTTTATCAACAATTCAAACAAACAATTTAAAATTATAATTTTTTATAAATTTTCAATTAAAAGTGTATTTTTCTGTCTATGTTGATTTCAATAATAATGTTATTTTCGAAAAACAGATATATAAAAATAATGTACATGCTTAAATTTATGAAATTACAAAAAAATAGAGTTGAGGAAAAAAGAATTGATATTTATAATTATTTAGTGATATTTTTATTTAATTTTTATGAAAATCAAATCAAATTAGATCATACTAATTTTAATAGATTCTATCTGAAGAAAAGTTAAAAATACTACTACATATTCATTTTCATTTAAAAGCACAGATTTGTTTTTATTCTGAAATTTGAAACAAATAAGTTTTACAAAATCGAAATTCTGATTGATTGATAGACAACTGATTAAGGAAATTACTATTAATTCATCTAAACAAATCTTTTGCATAGACAAAATAATATTAGAAGTAAACTTCAACTAGTGTAAGCTTAAAACCTTTACTTTGATGTGACAACTCTTTTGAATTTCAGTTTTAAAATTTTCATTTATATTTGTGGAATAAGTTTAAAATTTGTATATTATCAAGAGATTTTTTTGAAATAATTTCTTGATTACACTTGATATCTATTTATCTATCTATCTAGATAGATGGATAAACGAAATATGAAGATATTAAAAAATTATTTCAATACTGAAACATATCTGAATAAATTGTTATTTTCATTCGAAAAATATTTAAGTATATATTTGATCTGAATATTATTGCTTGTAAAATTCTAAAAGGACATATATAAAATATCGTATAAAGGTTGTTAATACAACATTTATTTTTTATTATACCATATAAAATTTATATTGAAGTAAACGTTTGCTCAACCTTCCACTTCCACATAATATGCATATAAAACAACCTTCGTTCAATTTAAACTCGACACAGATAAATATATTTTAGATTAAATCGATACTTTTTAATATCGTTCATTGGTTTACGATATATGACAGATTACAAGAAAGTGATAAAATATGTATATAATTTCCTAGTGAAATGTTCAACTTTTGACATTAAACACATACTATTCACTGGATTTTTTTTATATATATATGAATAACAATAATAATTCATACTGGTACATATTTCATTTTGTTTCCACTGTCATGATTTAACTGTGACTGACAACCGTTTTCATTTTAATAACGCCACCAGAACACACAATATTGCCTAAAACCGAAACAACGTTACAAAAAGTGACAAAATCTGACAACGCGATGATTTATGTTTGAAAAAAAAACGTACTAAAAACTTGCTAGAATAAAATATTTCCACGCACATGCTGAAAATCGTTATCATCTTATTCCGTAATAGTTTTCGTTTGTATATGTACATATATTTCATTCTATTTTTTGAATGAACATTACCGAAAATACAGAAAAAGATGTTCTTCCTAATGTATAACATAAGTAATGTGATGTGATAGCGTATCAAAAAAAAATTCATAGTGGATGTATAAGAAAAGAATTCAGGCCACTGTTGTTTTTCTCATATAACATAATGTTTCGACATGATATTCTTTTTATGGAAACTCAATAAATTTCATTTCAATTTGTATTAATCATTGTCTCATATCACTAAATTTCAACTGAGGACAACGACAAGAAAGTAAAAAAAATATATACACATGCTTAGATTATTTAATTTATATATATATAAAGAAAATTTAAAAAACAGAATTATATTAGAAATAAATTTCATAAAAATAGTAATTATTTATTTATTATTCAATCAATATAATTGGATTGAAATAATTTATCTACTGATGTTGACAAATAAATTAAAAAAAAGAATGTCCCAGCAATTCATTTCTATGTATGTACATGTCGAAACTTTACCAATTATTTAAATTTCTTTCCAAATTGTGTATAGAAAACCAAAACAAATGTTCATAACGATAACGAAATCGTTATGGACGAAACCACTTGAATGTTAAATTCGAAACTGAATACAACATTACTTATGGTCTAGTGCAGAAAAACATGTATCTATAATAGGTAGAAACATTTTCTCTTGCACTAAACCATTATCTTCAATGTATGAACAATAAAAAGAGAAAAAGGAGCAGTAAACGTATTGTGCAATATCACACTGTTTTAGTTTTCATCTATCTATCTATATCTATGTATATAAAATGAAATAAAGACTTTTTTTGGTAACTATTTGCTTGTTCAAAATAAATAATGGCTTTGTTAGTGCACTGAAACGATCAATTCGGTTTTATATTTGTTTCTTTTAGTTTCTATAATGACTTTTTTTGAGTAAATAATGTATATTGATTTTGATTTTTTTATAAAAATATATATGTCTCTGTCTCTCTCTTTCTCTCTCTCTCTCTATATATATATATATTATTCATTTCATTTTTATTTATATAATTTTTATATTTATATTGTTATTAACAATATATTATATAATATAGAATTTTTTAACAACAATTTCGAGTACAAATATTTTTCGTTATTTATATACTAAAATTAATTTTTAATAATAAATTTATTTTGCACAAAGAAATATAAAATATTAATAATGTAAAGTATTATATAAATAAATTTAATATAAATGAAAAATTAATGAATAAATAATTACATATTTGTTTTATAATGAATATAAAATCTAGTGTATTATAATCAAATATTAAATTTATTTTATATTTTTTCATATAATATATATATATATATATATATATATATATATATATATATATTATGTTATTATCCTATACAGTTCATGTGATATATAAACTCAGATATTTAATCAGGTATTTGAAGCTGTATAACCACTATGGACACAACTTCACTGAAGCTCTTTAAAGTCGTTCAAAGAGCTTACGTTGGTTCGAACTGATATTGATTCGATAGAGTCAGATATATTAAATACCTTCTTTAGAAGTTGCCGAATCTAACGCAGTTTCTATAGTTTGATACTGTGTTTTCGTCGACTAATTTTGTGAAAGGTTCAAACACATATCTATACACACACACACACAAATATATATATATATATATATATATATATATATATACATGTATGTATGTATTTTACTATCAATTTAATCAATTTGGATATTATCACAGCCTAAAGCAGTGGTGTCAAATATGTGGCCTGTGGTCCGAAACTTGAAATTGATTTTATTAAAATAATAAAATAGAATTTATGATAATAAGATTTCATACAGGACAAAATTATGAAATAAATATTTAACATCTATATTAAAAATACTATTATGGCAAAAAATACATCCTATATTGATAAAATAGTTTCTGTTAAAAGATATCAAATTTCTAGTAAAGAAAATATTAATTTTTTAAATTTTGTTGTAGCATTTGATAATAGTACCTTAAATTAATGTATTTTTTAAATAATTTTTGTAAATTCATTAATGAAAAAATTAATGTAAAATTTAAATGACTTATTTTAGAATATACATAAAATATCTTCTTTTTTTGGAAGATTGTAATTTTTTAGGAGACTTTTTTGTCTGCTTTTTGCAGATTTTCTTGAACTGAATATATAAATTACTGTTCACATATGAGTTTGACACCACTGGTCTAAAATATTATGGATAATTTAAACTAATTTAAATATCTAATTAAATTATAATAAAATATTTTTTACTTCATTCCTGCATTCATATTTAAAACATGTTTAATAATTAAATTAATCAATTAATATTCATATTTATTAGTAAATTTGATAAATTTGTAAAATATTATCTTATTTTTTTAATACGTTTAGAGATTATTTAATATTTTTAGTGATTTTGTATATTCTCTCATTTATTAAATTTTCTATTATTTATATATAAATATAAATGACAAAAATAAAAAAAGATACAACTGTACAAATCACATAAATCGATTTAAAAATCTAAACAAACAATGTCTATTTAGTCTTTTGTAATATAGAGTATTTAATTATAAATTAATTAACATAGAAACAATTAATTGTTAATTAAAATTATTTCTGTTGTAAATAATTAAAAAAAACAAGTGTTTGTAAATACTTTAGGCATATATATATATATATATATATATATATATATATATATATATATTATATATATATATTTCACTATTTGATATTATTTTTGGAAAAATAGTATTAAACGAATATATTTCCACTGGATGATTTTAACAAAAATGTGACACAATGAAAAACAATTTATTTATACAAAATGAAAAATATAGTTGTAAAAAACTGGCTTTGTTATAAAATAGACAACAAATTAATAAGAGAACGATTCTGTATTCAATATGTTTGGTATACCGACAAAATGTTGTTATATCAGAATTCAATTTGTTTGGCACGAAGTTCAACAGAGTAATATTCGATGTATAAATACATATACTATCATGTGTATATATATATATATATATATATATATATATATATATATATATACATATTGCACGCATTGTTTGTTCATACAGGCTTGTGTGGTGATCAGCGAGCCATGAACTTTAGCCTAACGCCCCCACGTTACAGTTGTGTCAGTCTCTGTGTCAAATTCACAAGCATCTCAATACAATGACTTCCGTGGAAAACACGACCGATGCAGGGGGCTGACTATTTGCGAGTAATGCAGTGCAGTGACATTTGTTATTTGTTATAGTCAATTCTGTCTGTATGTATGCGCATACACGTACGAAATCATCAATGTGTGAATACTAACACATGCGTGTATGGAAATGTTTTGTCTGCGAAACGTTTTGGAAAGCCATAGCAGTTGTGAAAATAAGACAAAAAAAATAAATAAATGATTAATGGAATGGTTTCATTGTTCATTATATGAAATAAAAGGGCAATTCGAGCAGAAATTATTAGTGTAATGAATGTCTGAAAAATGTATGTTTTATTTCATAATTATTTGTGAAAATGCAATCAATGTATACGTTTTGATGAAATATTGAAAATTTGATTAAAAAAATTATTTGAACGTAATTTTATTTTTAAGAATAAAACAGATCTAAATATCAAGAAATTAATTTCAACATAATAATAAATATTTTATTTCATTCTTAAACATTTTTAAGAAAAGAAAATTAATCAAATTTATTATTATATCTTAGGCTTATATATTAATGTAAAATAAGCTTGATATAGATTTGATTCATTGAAATTTAATAAAATATAAAATACCTTACAACGACTTAAAATTCAAAAAAGTCCCTTATAAGTATTATATGTAATGAAATTTGAATTGTTATAAATTGTTAATATAAATATTATTTATAATGAATTTTTTGTCACCTGTAAATTATATAAAAAATTAAAATTCAATAGCATAAAATGTCTTTGAATTTATATAATACAATATTTTATTTCAATAATAAATTAAACTGTATTATAATTTATATACTTCTTTCTTGTACCATTTTATTATATCAATAAATTTATATTGTATTTTAGTAAAATATCTTTACTATAAAGATATTACATCTAAAGATCAAAAATAATTTTAAATAATATTTCCATCATTTTTGTAATAATATAATTATATTTTGTTGAAAAAATATTTTTCATGTTATTTTTATTGAAAAAATTAAAAATATTAAATTTAAAAAAAAATCATTTTTAAATGAATTATATATTTCAATTAATTTTTTTAACTACACAAATTTTCATATTTATTTTAACTAACTATCAAATGAAATAAAATAAGTGACCCGAATTAAATCATTGAATTATATTCCGAACAAAGAATATAAATTAAAGTAATTGAACCGTGCGAATTTCTATAACTCTGAACTGTAAATTGAGTATTGTGTGCAGTGAAAATCAAAGATTAAATCCATAAAATACCACACTTCCTTAATATATCTAATTTATGTTCAACTTGCACCCGACACGTGTCCCTTTTCAATCGGTCCCATACCGCAATCCCTAATAATTAGTCAAATCTAATAAATTAACCATCCGGTCAAACTATATCAATAATATATAACAAAACTTAAGTCACGCACACCCTATACATACATAATGCACATTACTACTATATATATATATATATATATATATATATATATATATATATATATATATATATATATATATATATATATATATGTAATGAATTCTCACGCTCGACTTGAATCTCGTCAGCGGCATCTTTTTGCGGTAATCACCAACTCTATACGGTCATTACGGCCACAATGGGATCGGTTCAGAGCCACTACCGTTATGTTTAGTGCAGCCAGCATAAGGTGCAAATTAGAGATCCGGTTTGCCGTCGGCGACGTCGTTACGTCAATTCCGTTTAAGTGACAAAATCGTCTCGCGCGCCCATCGTCTTTCTGCACCAGGAACATAACAAAGGGTGTAATGGCGCGCGAATATGTAGTCATGTGACGATTATCATCATGATGCCGATGTTCATCAAAGAATGTTCCTTTTACTTTCAAAACATTTAATGATGAAGGTGTCGCTTGGACAGTACTAGGAAATAATGTTTCGGATTTTTTCTTCGTGTAGCAAAAATATCGAAAGTGAATGTCACATTGATTGAAATGTCATAATATACATTCTCAATTGAAATAGTCGAGGACTGGAAATGAAATTATAATAAAGATCATTTACAAATGATATTTGTTTAGTCAGTACTCGAAATTATATTTTTTATTTCTAGTATGAGTTGAAAGTATATAAAAAAATATTAAAGATTTACATTTAAAATAATTTTACACTTTTATATCTTAGTAATATTTTATATATACTCATTTTCATAATAAATATTTACTTTATTTGTTATCAACTGTATATTTATTGACTACAGTTATTTTATTATAAACAAATATTATTTTATAAAAATAAATGTAAATACAATAATATTTGCATATTTTTTTAAAAACTTAACGTTTAGAATAGGAATTGAAAAATCAAATACTATTTAAAAGATAACAATTGATTTTTCATTTTAAGAGTGTTATATAATAAATATTTATTTTTTCTTCAAATTATCATTTATAATAATACTTCTTGACAGTTATCACAAAAACATCTTTATTTCTTATAAGTGGCGTAGCAACAACACATTTTGTAAAAAAAAATTGTACTAGAGATAAAGTGACTTTATTAAAGAGAAAATTGATATAGTTTTACTTTGAATTCACGTTATTCACTTTCAAAGTTTAAAATTACAGTTATAATTTAACATTTTAAGTTAATGTAAATGAATGTAAGTCAACGAAAATAATTATCATTGACTGAAGACCAGACTAATTTCTTGAAATGTGTTTTATATATAATTAAAGGATAAAAATAAAAAATATCTTCAAAAGATAAAAAATAACTTTTTGAATTAAATGAGTTATTTATCATAAATGTAAATTTATACAAGTTGAATTAGTGAAAATTGAAAGTTACTCAAGTTTCATATTATATGAATATATATACATATAAGTTATATATATATATAATATATATATATATATATATATATATATATATATATATATATATATATATATATATATATATATATATATATATATATAAAAGTGTGTGTAAATTGAAAGGTCTGAATGTTGCATGTAACAGCATTCAAAATAAATTGTACCAAATATAAATTAGTTCCATGTAATTTGATATTCGTAAATTTTACGCATTTAAGGATGTAAAATAATTAATCATTCGTGATACGTTGAGGAAGGGTATGTAGGATCACGACATCCAATCCGGCATCTGTAAATGTCGCGAAATTAGATTTATTTTGAAAAGGTCAGAGTGCCACACGACATTTTAAGCACCAACTTAATAATACAGAAATTGCATTTACGGATATGATTTCACTGCGCCAATTATGGCATAATTTATACATTGATATCTTTTGATTTAATTGGAATATTTTAATATGTAATATTATATAACGTTTACTCATTTTATATTAATTATTGTTTGATATTAAATTTATATCGTTATTAGAATACATACATGCATTTATATGTATGTATAATTATATATACATCTACATAATTAACATTCGTGAAATACAGTTATTTAAATATTATTATTACGAAATTTCATTCTATAGTTCTTTGCTTTAATGTAAATAAATAATTAAAAATTAATGTATTCCAAACAAGAAATATACATTTTAATAACTGCAGTATTCTTAAGAATATATGAATGTGTATAATTATATTTTTTCTATCAATTAATTTAATCTTACCGTTCACAGATAGAAAACACTGAACAGATGTTTAGATTACTTGCAACAAAAAAAAATTAATGCTAATTTCAATACACGAAAAGAACCATCTCTCTCTCTCTCTCTCTTGCTATATATATATAGGGTTTTCTATCATAAGAATTTAACCAGTTTGTCATTTTGTGTTAGTAGAAGGAAAACAAGAATATATTTTTTTAAAGTATGGTATTTATATACTATTCCTATTTTGTATTTTTTTCCAAAAAACTGGATGATTTTTAATATTTTAATAATTGTGAATATTTGTTATAAACATGAATATTCACTACTTAAAATTGTTTCAATTTATATTCATTTTTTATTAAAAAAAATTTGTCCCATTTACGTAATCTGATCTCTTGTTGTAATATTCGACTATATATTGAAAAACTGAGAATCCAGCCAACGTTTTTACATGATATAGAATTTCTGGAATGTTGCCAATCTACATGTAGACTATCGTAATATACAATTACGAACGAGTGACTTCGATTGCTCTACACATTCGCTATAACACTGCATCGAATACTACTCTATTCTATATTATACTTGTACAATATCATATGAGTGTTAATAGTCTTTTTGGCGATCCTCCCAGAATTTAAATCCTTCGGATTAAAGTCGTAATTGTCTATCGAATGACAATTACGATAAATGTGTATTTATGAACGTATATTTCACGATTGTACTAGTTTCATACATTTTTCTCGTCATTTATATACTTCTTCAAATTATTTAATGCAGTGGTTCAAAATATTTTATTAACCTCCGACTGTAATATCGTACAATAATTCAAATACATATATATCCAACTTTTTCGTGTATTTTTTTTAAATATCCATTTTTTCTTCTAAATACGAATGTTAATTTTAATGAAAAATAATTATTTTCATACAAAGAAATCATTTTTCAATTATTAAAAATGTTTATTTCAATAATGAATATTATTTTTGATGAAAATTGATTATTTTTAGCCAAACTAATGATTTTACAATGAAAAATATCGACTAATTGGGATTTTTAAAATTTTCAATTTTTGGCCTCAAAAAAACGACGACCTATAGTATGGAAAATTTCATAAAAATTTGACATTCTCAAAAATCGATTTGCGTAGACTAAAATGAAGTATTAGGTATAATATAAGATAAAACGATGATTTAAATCGAATTTATAGACATGAAATGGATTTTATTTAGAAAAATTACGATTTTTTACAATAAATTAGTGTTTTAATGAGAATGTCAATTTTTTCAATTTTAAACTTGCATTTTCAATAAAAAAAATTTTTTTTTACTTCCAACTGTTTACTAAGAACACAACTATATATATTAAAACAAAAAATTACATTTTAATGCATATCAATATTTTTTTTTATTTTTTTAAGTTTCGAGCACTAATGAAAATTTATTAAAAATCGTTTTTTGATTACCAAAATCGTATTATCTACTAATGAATGTTATGTTTGATGGATAATGATTATTTTTGATCAAACTAATCGTTTTATAATAAAAAATATCAATTTATTATGATTTTAAAAATTTTCAATTTTTGGCCTCAAAAAAACGACGACCTATAGTATGGAAAATTTCATAAAAATTTGACATTCTCAAAAATCGATTTATGTCGACTAAAATGAAGTATTATGTATAATATAAGGTAAATCAATGATTAAATCGAATTTACAGCCATGAAACAGATTTTATTTAGAGAAATTCCTGATTTTAACAAAAAATTAGTATTTTAATGAAAATTTCAATATTTTCAATTTTAAACACATATTTTTAATAAGAAAAATAATTTTCTGATTATAACTATTAACTTTGAACCTAAAATTATATTTTATATTGAAATTTTACAGTTTGATGAATGTAAATTATTTTTTTAAATTTTTTAAGTTTCGAACAGAGATAGAAATTGATCAAAAATCGTTTTTTGATTACTAAAATCGTATTATCTATTAATGAATGTTATTTTTGATGGATAATGATTATTTTTAATCAAAATAATGGCATTACAATATAAAATATCGACTTATTGCGATTTTTAAAATTTTCAATTTTTAGCCTCAAAAAAACGACGACCTATAGTATGGAAAATTTCATAAAAATTTGACATTCTCAAAAATCGATTTGCGTAGACTAAAATGAAGTATTAGGTATAATATAAGATAAAACGATGATTTAAATCGAATTTATAGACATGAAATGGATTTTATTTAGAAAAATTACGATTTTTTACAATCAATTAGTGCTTTAATTAGAAGTGCAATATTTTCATTTCAAACATTATTTTTTATCGAAAATCCTCAAGTTCTTATCTAAAAGTATTCGACATGAAATGAAAAGAATTGTTCAAGACGTAAATATTCGATTTAAGCATTCGAAAAAATGTGCATACCTTTATCAAACTTACCATCTACAATAATAATTTGACCCGTGCAAATTTGCAGCATAAAGAGGGTCACAGTACCTTGTCATGTAATGTCGACAATTCTGTGTTTGAACTGTCAATCAGTTCATAATTCTCTTTTGACGTGCCGGTCACGTTGTTTTTGGACAACATCGCCAGCGAATGATTGTAGAACGACGCACGGATCTCACTTGTGCGGGTGGCGACGAGGGATAATTTGAAAAGGGTGGTCACGATTCGATTGTTTTTGACACGTTGAAGTGCTGGCACACGTTATGACGTAATTATCGATGTATTTTCACAGGTATATAAATGTATACGTGTTTTCAAACAAATATATACATAGACTTTTCTACGTATGCATTTCGATGTGTCTGTCGATTTTTTGATTGATCGATTGTGATTTTTTTGTACTGTTAAATGTTATATTTGATTGGCAAGTTTAATCAATTTTGCTTGAATGTTATCTCACTGCATTGGTTCAGTGATTTAAATCGTTTATAGTAAAAATAATACACGTGTTTATTGACAGAAGAATGAACTTGACTTTCAAACAAGATATATATTTTTTTCGATAATAATATATAATATTATTTAAAAAAATCATTCATTTTTCAATCATATTAAATAAAATATTACATATGACAAACAAAAAATATATTTATAATTATTTAAGTGAAATTACTTTGAAAATTTCTATATAAAAATATATAAAAACGAATAGCATTTCTTAGATCTTTAAACTTATTACAAAAATAGGTATTTGTTCTTTTTAAAAGAAAAAAGTTTTACAGTTCGTGGTCGTTTAAAAAGTGATAGTGAAGTTA
This sequence comes from Neoneuromus ignobilis, assembly GCA_029203775.1. Taxonomy (NCBI): domain Eukaryota; kingdom Metazoa; phylum Arthropoda; class Insecta; order Megaloptera; family Corydalidae; genus Neoneuromus; species Neoneuromus ignobilis. Next base: position 38,139,630 of record CP092092.1, read on the forward strand.
AAAACTTTTTTAATTATTTGTTACAAACTGTTCTTAAACAGCCGTACGTTTTTCGATTCTTCATTCGTTTTATATATACGAATTGGATCACTAAATTAACAATGATAATTAGAAAAGAGAACATACTTTTTATTAATGTGTCAGTATTTAAGTTTTTGAAATATTCAAGAATGAAATATATATATATATATATATATATATATTAGTTGAATTTCTATTTATATGAATACAACTTTTTGGAGTTCGAAATATATCCGAACACAAGATATTTCTTTTCTTAATGAAAAAAGACATCTAATAAGCCCAAATCTAATTACATGACAAGTTACAAGTTGTCGTAGAAACTAATCGACGACGAAAGCGTACTTTGATGATTTTAACCCTTTATCAGATGATTTTTTTTTTGAAACATTAAGAATTACGAGTTTATTAAAAGATATAAGGAATAAAGTAACAAACTAAACAAATATTTTATTAATTTTTTCATTAATAAACTTTTATATGACGGTAATTAAATAAAATTCTATTATTCAAATTTGTTAAGAGGTGAATATATTATATTTTACATTTCATAAATTAAGACGTATATGATTTATTTAGTAAATAGAGTGCAGGTATGAAATAATTCCTTATTTAAATTTCTGTAAATAGCAAGAGGACTAAATAAAATTATCAACAATTTACAGAAAAAAGAAACACATGTATATACGTAGTTAGATTAAAATTGAACGAAAAAAGGCACGTTAATTAAATATTTTTAAACTGCCGCAAGTATTTTGTGTTCTAACAGCGCATGTCGTCAATAGGACGAGTCCGGAATTAATGTAATATTTTTTTTTCGTACGCACAGTAACAACACCAGTGGCGTAACACATGTCTACGTTAATCTGATGCATAATCAAGCGTATCTGATGGGGGGATAAATAAACACAGAATGCTGCTCGTCATTAAACATGCGTTAGTATAGGTTGCTGAACTAGTGTGTACAATAATCCAATGGGGAAAGGCTAGTTCAAACGATTGCTACTAACGAATTATATATATATATATATATATATATATATATATATATTAACTTAAAAATAAAAATAATAATTTTAGAAAAAATATAAAAAGAACACGTCACATGATAAATTCAAATAAAATATGAAATATAAGTGTTGAAGAAAAATATCAACGAAAGTAAATATCAATGAAAGTAAATATCAACATTTTATTGAAGAAGTAGTCCAGAATTCAGTTCAATAAAATACAAACAAACACGTTACATATGCTGTCGAAATTTATCCTTCAACTTTAGAACTTTGCACGGTCACCAAACTGTATTGACCTTGTTTGAGCTGAAGAACTGGATATTTATTAGTATTATTTCTGATATCGAAACGTTTATATTGAATATCGTAAATATTAGTTTTAATAATAAATGAACAAAGAAAAAATAAGTTTAAAGTAAATCGATTAAAATTGCTCCAAATAAATTTATTAATTTTTTATTAAAATTAAGTGTACAATTTTAATCGAGTATTAATAACAATAAATAGAATAAATTATTTTAAATAAAAAAGTATATAAACAGTAAAAAATAAGAAGTTCTAAAAAATTAAAATATTAAAATAAAATAATTTTGTAATATTAAAAAATATTTGTTTCATTTTAACCAGAGAAATCTATTTTTCTATAAATTAAATTGATATATAAAATCAGTGTTTAAAAATAACAATAAATATTAATTTTTTCAATAGTTGAATTTTTATGCGAATATATAAATAATTTCAATGGAAAAAATGTTTATAAAAGTGATTCTATGTTCATTCAATTAATTGCAATTTAATACTCAATAAATAATTCATAAATATGAATTTTTCATTTCTTTAAAGATGTTTAAGCAGATCAATACAAGTGTATAAATAAAAAATACAAAGAAACCGAATTTTAAAATACGATGAAAAATTAGTTTCAAAATAAAATAGTTAAGAACAAAACATTATTTTTAAATTTTGTATCCTTTGAAAAAAATCAAATATTTCAATTGAAAAAAATATTTGGTTCAATTTTCATTGACATTAATTCTCATAAGTGTCTGTTTCTATTACAGTTTCTTAGTTTGTCATCCATCTTCACATTTTTTATAGTTTCCTTATTCAAATCACGAAAAATATCCATCAGCAACACCCTTACGCATTCATAAAACTGTTAAGAAAATAAGAAGTGACTTTTGAACAGTTTCATGCATCATGATTTCTCCCCCTGTAATAATTCTTTCAATATATTTTGTTATGAATAAAGTTTCATGATGTTCGGGTCAACATATGACTTTATACATTATTTGTACAGAAAAAAAATGTACATTGAATACGAGTTGTTGAAATTTGAATAATTCAGATATGAAATAGTTTTATATTCGGTTTAATTAATATATATGCATACAATGCAACTAATATTTACATGAAATGTATGGTAAGCCATTAGAGTCCCATGTAACGCATTTAAAAATCTAATGATTACATTAAAAACCAGCCTCGAATTCAACATATTGCTTTAATGACCTTAAATCCCTTCCAGCCGATACTAAAACTGAACTCATGCCCTTTACCGCACGTACTAACTACATTCACGTTACAATTCATTAGCGTTTTTTGAATGAATGTTGCGTTGCTACACAACGTTATATACGTATACAGTCTATTATGTACCATCGAATTATTATTAAAGCTGCACAGCGTTTATTTTCTAAGATATTAAATTAAAGTCCATATTGTTACATATCACTCATTAACGTTTTTCTTCGTATAGATCAATTAAACGTTTTTTAAAAAAACGTTTCAAAAAGCAATTGGTATAAAATATATGATTATTTTTAGAATATTTTTTTTTAATTTATATAAAATACAGGAAATGATTTTCACAAGCTGTAATTATATGTTAGAATTTTAACAGCTGTTTACAAGTGAGTGAATATTATTATATGAAATAGACATTTGTATCATTTCAAGCTATAATTAAACATAGATGAAAAATACAGCATACATAAAGAAATATTCATGCTTTTTAAAAGCAGATTTCTTAATAAAAATAGAAAAGGTTTATCATGATTTTTTCAGTTGCGATTACTAAAAAAAATAACTTATAATTAAATTTCAAAGGTCGTTTTTTAACAATTATAATACTTTTACAATAAATAAAAAATTGGTCAATCACTGTTTATTTATTGAAAATTGTTCTATTATTACAAAATTACAATTTTAATAATTTCGTATGATATTCAAATATGGAGATTATTAAGATATACATATAATATTACAATGTATACAATCTGACAAACAGCATTGACCTAATTACACAAAATGTCAACTTAAATCTCAATAACAGTAAATCAGAAGAACAAATTTGCGACAAGCTTACGATAACAAATGGATAAACACACCCTTTTGATAGTTTTTAAGAAGATTAGATTTGAATAGAATTATGGTCAATATGCTTATTTAGGATGCTACGAAAGTTTGTTTATCGACCTAATTGTAAATTGAAGTGTTATGTTCATCGAATTAATTGGTTTATTTTTTTCATTAATTATCTCGATAATCTCTGAAGTGATATTAAACAATTTTTGTGAATAAATTGATTATATTTTTTATATTAAAAAAATTCAAAATGTTAATGATGTTTTATTGTTAAAAATGGTTATGGTTATATGTATGTATTTATCATTTTTTATTTTGCTTTAAGTGATTTTTTCTCTGATATATCTGTTTAATTTACCAAAATATATTTTTTTAATTTTCCAAAATATCATTTTTAATTAAAATTTATTAATGCAAATATTTCCAACTCAATGATAAATTGAGATATCTACAAAAACATATTTACAACTACGAAAGTTTGTTTATCGACCTAATTATAAATTGAAATGTTATGTCCTTCGAATTAATTGGTTCATTTTTTAATTAATTACTTCGATAATCACTGATGTTATATAACGTTAATATTGAAAATTTCTTGTAAATAAATTAAGTACACTTTCCATGTTAAAAAATGTCAAAATGTAATTGATATTTTATTGATAGAAATGGTTATAGTTATATGTATGTATTTATAATTTTTAACTTTGGTTTAAGTGACATTTTTCTCTAAAATATCTATTAAATTTACCAAAATGTACTTAAAAAATTACAAATATAAATATTTCAAAATCCATGATAAATTGAGATATTTACAAATGAAAAATATTCCTTAACTGATATTTTGAAATCTTTTCGAACAAGAATATACATTTACAATGAATCACATTTCATTGTGTGTACTTTTTTTGTAATTTAATTCATTTATTAAAGTTTTTCTTTAAGAATATATAATTTTACACACACACGTACACATATATACATATAATTTTATATACATATACATTTATAGAATAATATATAGAAATGTTTTTGTGGCTCCCCTACATATCCAAGTTCGGTTGACCACAGCGTTTGATACGTGGAATAGCTTTAAACCAGGTTAATAAATTATACACTAATACCACATATACCTCAATTTAATGTGGTTTATATACATATGTATATGCACATGTACTTGTATTATATATATATATATATATATATATATATATATATATATACAAAATTTATGAATATTATGGCAAAATAAGTTTAAAATGAAAATGGGCTCTTCATTCATGTAGCAAGAAGATAGAACCACCGAAGAACAAAGGAAGTTATTGATTGAAAGCATAATATATAATAAGGCCTAGAAAGACCCATGGATGGATAGGACAGATATATAAAACAATTCGTTGGAATAGACTAGAAAAAAACATTAGATTGGTCAATGTGGAAGATTTTGGAAGAGGCCTTCCATCAGTAATAGAAAGAAGCTGATGATAGTGATAATACATATGTGTATGTATATATATATATACATATATATATATATATATATATATATATATATATATATATATATATATACGAGAGTCGTTTGTTAAGTATGGTAAATTTATTTATTGGTTAATTTAATTAATTTTTTCAGTTTAGTTTTTCTTATTTTTTTACCATACTTACCAAACGACCCTCGTGTATATATATATATATATATATATATATATATATATAGGGTTATCCAAATGTGATGCCTAGATTTGTGTTTAATTAAAGAGAAACTATATACATGTTTCCCCATACCTTACTCTATACAAATGTTTTTTTTTTAATAAAAAGAAAATCTAGGAGTAATATTTGGATGACCCTATACAATCTGTATATTTATATAGATGTAATTATATATATGTAATTTAAAATGTTTGTTTATTGAAAATGAGACATTTCAATTTTCATGCATAAAATATAAAATAAACATACTTAAGTGAGTTTAATTAACAACTCTAAAATAATTACATCTGGATAAAATTAAGTTATGGTTAAAGGCATTAATTAACTATAACAAATGGATTCTGTAGACAAATTTCTTGTAAATGAATTGAAAATTTATATATATATAAAATTTGGATAATTGGAAAATACGAGACTAAATACACAACTACAATTGACATTTAATAAATACCACAAGCATGTAAAATTGTCAACTATGAAACTTGTCCGAGTGTTTCCGTCTTTGTAATACGTAAATTAAGTTCCTTGTCTGCAATCGACAGGGCGTCAGCCTAGTTTCTCGTTACTACAATGAGAACTTAACCGCAAACATTTGTCCGCACATGTGGTATCCAATATGTGGTCTATGGACTTCACTTGTAATTTGTATTCTCAAAAGAAAGTGCTCGTACTGACTTATATAACATCGGCACGATCAATAATTAACTGTTAGAATGCGTATATTATTCAAAATGTAATACTCTTCTTTATCCTTAATATAATTTATGTATTCACTGTGTACGACAGGGGTTTAAGATACAAAGTATACCAGAGAATAAATTAAATTATAATGAAACAACAAATATATTACTGAAAATTGAACTTTTCGCTTGGCCTTTTTTATACTTAAGCATTGTGAAATTTTCATTTACGATTTAATATAACTACAACACAGTATGTGTGTGTATATGTATATATAGGGTTTTCCAATAAGCGCTTTTCAGAAGTTTAAATGGAAATAAAACAAAAAGTATTTATTTATTTATTTTCTATTTTTAAGCATATTTTATGGCTTTAATGATGGAACACAATTTCACCCATAAGACCATTACGACTTCACTTGTCATAGTGCATTCGTTTAGTCCAATTTTTAGTCACTCTTTCACATAATTGTAGTTCAATTTCATGATTAAACTTCAATGTTCATTTTTAATGCTTCTGTTGTTTGTGGTTTATCAGTATAAGCCATTAATTGCACATCACCCCAATGGAGTTAGATCACATGATCTTGGTGGCCAATTGATGGGTCCATTTCGTAAAATAATGGACTCATTAAACTTTTGTTTCAATAATTCTATTAAAATTTCATAATTTCTGAGCGGTATAGAAATGTTAAACGTTTCAGGATAATTTTCCAAACTATACAGAGTTGAAATGTCAAATTAAGCTTAAAAAAATTCAAGCATGGCTGCCACCAGCTGTTAAATTTCTAACATTCTTCTTATTGGATTGAAAAAAAAATCAAAAATGGTTACCACCAGCTGTCAAAATACTAATATTCTTATTAGATAAGCCTATATATATATATATATATATATATATATATATATATATATATATATATATATATATATAGAAATGAATAGAAGTCTATATGAATACTTTTATGTACTTAACATAAAACATGTATATATGTTCGTCAATCATAACCAATAATTGATTTCAATTACAAAACTTCAATACGATAAATAAGGGTGTTTAGTATTAATGTTTGTGCGTTGCTATTATTGCTCTTTAATGTAATTTAATTAAGTGATCATAAGTATATCTGACATATAATTATTTAACAACGGTTGTTTGTGACAGTTAGCTTTGTAGGAAAACGCCTCAGGTTAAAATAAAATTATATACAGTCGTAATGTTTGTGAATTCTAAATGCCAATCAACTTTCAAGCGCACTGTGTTATCACTCAAATGTTGTTGGAAGCACACAAGATGTGTACATGAATCATTGATGAATTCATCGAACGAATACTTTTTGCCAGAGCAGTTTGTATTTGTATACATACATATTAATTAAAAATTACATGTAATTTAATCAAATTATTTTATTTCGGCGAAGCAACATTCAATAAATCGTACACGGGAAAATCAATCTTATTTTTTGAATAAACAAACATAAATGTTGTTATTTCTTTAATATTTATATCTAAACGACAAATATAGTTTAAACTTTATTAATTTCAAAGTTATTAAGTTTTTTCAAAATTTAATAATTTTATCAATATTTTAAAATATTAACAATTAACATCATTATATTTTACAAAACATATGTAAACCGACTAAACCAATATTATTTTTTTATTGAAAAACATATATGAAGAAGAAATGCATTAGTAATATTTTACGACTATATATAATAATGAAACAAGACGGCACCGTTGTATCGTACAAAAAAGTAATCACTTCAGATGAGACAGTGAAAATCAACAAAACCTTTTTCGAAATCACATAAATAAATTGAACTTGCAGCAAATTGACAGCAACGAAAACCTCTAGCATAGACGATTAAGCGAACGAGTTTCACCGGAATTGATTTAAAGGGTTGTTTACCCCCCACAACGAAAATAGAAAAGAGAACTGAAAATTGAATCGACCGTTCTCATGCACTTTTTTTGTCAATCGATGGACCTTGATTTAATATTAGATTTGTTACCTTTTTGACAACTTCATATATATACATATATATATATATATATATATATATATATATATATATATATATATATATATATATATATATATATAAAGTTTACCGAATGAAAAAATCTTATAAAAATGAAAACCTGTCATCTTTTTCGAGTACAGATTTTTTAACATATCATATTTAAACTGTAAATAAAATCACCTTTGACATTATTTCCAACTTATTGTTGATCAGATATAAACATATTTGAATATTTTCTAAACTTGTCAATATTTTTCGTCAATAAAAAATGTAATCATATTGAGCAGTTCTTCAAAAAGATTTCAATATATGTAATTATATTTTTTGAATGTAATTTAACTGCTGAAATTTTAATTTCCTAAATAAGAATATGAAATATTTCATATAATTCAAATTTCTTATCTTCATTGTTATAAAATATATTAGTAAAATATTTAAGAAATAAGAGAAAAAAGTGCTCCTATTTAACAAAGAAGAATTTTTCTAAAAAATAATTGAGAATGAAATATTTGTTATTTTATTCTAAAAATTTTAACATGTATTAAATTGTAATGATTATTTTCTGTATCGAGACTACAAATGTAATAGAATCGTCTTCAGTAGCAATTAGTGATTAACAAGTACTGCATAGGCTCTAACAAAAATAAAATAAAATAATGGTTTTTGAATTAAAATTAAATCTATTTTTTCAAAATAAAAACAGTGTTATTTTTTTATAAAAAAATATTTTCGTTTCAAAAGTTTATTGTACATAAATAGAACCTGAATTATATAAAATTGTATTGTTTATTTTATTTGCAGTACTGACAAAAAATCTACCCTAAATGTTAACTGTTTATGTGGAAAAAAGTTCATTGTTTGTATTATTTCATATATAAATTTCGATTTTTATGAGTGAATTTTACAATAAAGGCATATATACTATTAACAAATTGTAAAAAAATAAAATAATTAATCTCATTTAAAGTATTAAAGTTTTCAAAACATTTCTTTACCAAAAATGTTGAACCCTATTTAAATACACAAATATGATGTACTTAATAAATTTAAAGGCATAAAACGAAAACAAGATTAAACCGATTTCGCAACAGTAATTATGAAAATTGGTCAAAACATCATACGGAAATAAAACGAGAACGAGAAAGCCGTAATGTATTGATATTATTAAAGGCTTTAACGTCGTTACATCTGCGTTCGTTAAAGTTTTGTGCGTTGAACGGTAACTTTACCTGCATATCGTCGTTAATCCAAAACGAATTATGACAATACGGTATTCTCTGTTGTGCTCTCTAGATTTCCGCTTTGTGCAAATCTATAGGTTTTAGTCGACGTTCTACTTGATTTGATAAAAAGCGAAGAGTTGATGAAACTGATGTTTGTATGGTTCGCGTATTCGATCAACGCTAATTGCAAAGTTCCGTGTTGGATGAGAGGGAGGTAACGGGAGCCGATTAGTGGAAGACTAGTTTGGTTAGCGCTAATCGAACTCTTTCTTTTTCAACAATGCACGTGAGGTAGTTGCTAAATAATATCTTTTTCCACTCACAACAATCACGTATATTTTTCACGTGTATCTTGTAAATAATGTATTTTCGAATGAAATTGTTGACATTTAAATAATTTACTAGATTTACTTTTTAATTAATTAAAAAAGGGATTAAAACGTGAAAAGAGAAACGTAAATTTACAATGAATAGAAAAAAATCAAATTTTCATGTAAGTACAAATATAACAAATGTATTTTTTAAAAAAATATTTGTACGTACATAATTACTGTAATAAATCAAAATAAAATAAATTCAACTACATTATAATGTTTTCAATGTCAATTGATATTTGAAAAAAATGTACAGAGCCTATATATGTATAGGTATGTACGTATGTACGGTCTGTTAGATTATATCAATAAATTTTGTTGATATTTGCATATATGTATCGAACTTCATATTATCAGCAAACATTATCTCGATTTGATAATGTGTGATATTTGCTTTAAAATTTTCCATTCGCTAGTTAGCATATATACATATCAATATCTGATTTTTCACGAGTTTTTGGAATTTTTCATTTGTAAATTTTGTTTAAAATATATACGTATTGTTATGACAGATTAATAAATAGTATATTTTGTGATTTATATATTTGAAAATAAATATTTCGGTTTAAAATATAAAACACACATATGAGTTTATTTAACTGAAAATAATTTTCAAATATATATATATATATATATATATATATATATATATATATAGAATTTCTAAATTATTAAATTATTTAAATTAAAATACAAACAAATTAACTAAAAATAGTAGAATTAAGTTAGATCAGAATAAAGCAAATAACAAAATGAAGAAAATGTAGTAGGAAGAGAAGCGGTAAATACACGGGATAAAAATTTAAAGTAGAAAATGATCAATGTTTTAATTAAATTAAATTTTTACAATTATTTCATATTAACACATCGTACTTGTCAATATTTGAACATTATATTTATATACGGTATTAAGCTTTACTGAATTTAATATTTTTATGCAACAATAAAAAAATGTATTATTTACTTTATTTTGGGTTTTTATCATAGATATTTATTTAAAATTTTGTAAGGTAAACATAAATTTATATCCATTAAATTTTATTAGTTATTAAAAAATATATAATTAATTCAAAAAGGGCAATGCACAAATGTGTTGAATCAATAGATTTAAATAAACTAAACGTTTAATAAAATATATTTATGAGTGTATTAGATGGATTTTTTTTGAAATTCTTCAAAGAAATTTTCTTGATTTTCCAACTAAATAAAGTCATAATTGATATTCTCCTGCTGTGTCAATATATACATTGAAATGTTATTAATTATAAAAGGATTTCAAATTCCAGTTATTTTGTAAATGATTGAACTGTACATGGAAGTTAAAAATTCAATTCGGAATATAATTTTTTTTCAAAAGAACTCGTTCAACATTCGATGATTAAATATAAGATTGGAATATTTATAAAATTTCTTTTCCGTTTGAAATATTCACATTCGAATCATGATTTTTTTCTCTTTAAAGTTCAAGTCACAACCTTACAATTGTTTATTATAAACCAGCGACCAACTGACGTACTCTCGACGTTTATAACATTGGTACAGCCTCTATCGGACATTAATGTAACAGTGTTCGTTGGGGTTGACCGCTGTCCACTTATCATTGTAATAAATCACTGTTGCTTGCTTACCGGACGTTTCCCCTCATGCGTGACACTCGCGAAACGATAAGTGTACTTCCCGTGCCGGTTCTCACACCCATGGTCTCCGATATGCCATGACATATCAGTGGTTCTGTGATGAACAGAGGTCACGTCTCAATCTGACGTATAGGTCAACACGTACCACGGTGTTCCTTCAAACGTTTCGCTTCGATTGGTGTCTGACTTTAATATGTTTTCCTTGAACAAATTTATTGGAAACATATCGAAATGAAGACATTTTTGTTCCAGTATCGTTTTTTTTCTTTTCAGATTGATCTCAGATTGAGAAGATTCTAACAATATTCCACAAAATTAAGATTTAATAAAAATATTGAAGATTTTCACACGACTAAATTAATTATATGATTTTTATTCCGCATTAAAAAGTTTATATTTCATACCGAGATAGTAAATTCATCCGAATAAAAATTACTCGAAAACTTGTTCACACAATCATAAAAAATAATCCATAATTTACAATCTGTAAATACACAATTTCCAAGATATTTTTATAACTCATTGTTAGGTTATTTAAGAAAAATGACGTAATAAGAATGTCTTGTTACACCTTTCAACTTGTTTATGTTATAGTCGTAAAATAATCTTGTCACATTTTATAAAGAACTACATCAACGACGAAAAAGTGTTTCAGAGTTTTTTTTAGTGCAAGAATAAGACCTTTATAATTAAATATTCTATTATTAAGATTTATAAAAAATAAATTAAATAAAAAATTGTATACTTTTATAAATACATTTACATGATAAGTATAAGTTAATTTTTTTAATAAAAAAATTACTAATACAATTTTAAAATTTTAATTATAAAATATTTGTATATTTCAAAGATAAATCGCATAAAAACAATAAAACGCGTTCTTTGTATCTAAAATTCGTACAATTTCAAGCAAGAATAATTTTAATAAAATATATTATCGTCCTTTTTTCGTAATACAAATTGTCTTATATTCACAACATCGTCTTTGAACCCAAATACAACTTGTAATCATTTTGCCGTTTTCATAATTAATTAATCGTTCATTTGATAACACAGAAATTTAATTACGCTTTATACTTTAATTACCGTCACGATATTACTAACTTTTGTATGAACGAACACTCATTTCAAATATCATAAATATGATTTGCTGAATTTGTATTTTATTCGAAATATTTAATATAATCGAAATTTTAACTCTGATAAAAAGTTTATAATAATTTACATATGTTAATATATGAATTCGTAATATATATATATATATATTAATATAAACGCTACACAAAACTAAGCAATTTGAAGTAGACAACAGTAAACGTAAAATATATACGGACTGAAAATAAGCTGAACGATATAACAAGTAAGAACATAAAAGTATAGTATTAAAGTAAAATAGTGGTTTGGGGTAAATACAGCAACATGGACACAAAGGGATGGCAGACACGGCATCTCATCCCGCTGATGAAACGTACAATTATGGAACTGACAAATATTGTATTGTATAGTGCTCGACGGAAACAAAGGCCTGTCCGGATAAGTTAAAAGAAAATGTTCAAGAAAAGATGATGATGACGGCGACAACGAATACGAAGAGGTTAACAGGATTGGACTGGCATTGTTTTAATCGATGTTCGCATTAAATTTTTAGAGAATAGTCGACATCAAAAATAAATATTTATTATTTGTTTTAAAATAATGAATGAACGTTTTAGAGTAAATGAAAAAAGATTAAAGGAATGTATTGTTTATATAGAGAGAAAGATGGATAAAGCTTGTAAAATACTGAAGAAAGTGATATAAAACATTTTAAAAATATATAAAATGTGTATAAAATAAAGTTTCGTTTTTGGATACAAAATAAAAACAATTAATAAAAAATAATGGTAAAGAAGAGTGTAGAAAGACAATGTAAATAAATTACCAACGACTTTATTCTAAATGTATACCGTTCGATTCAGTAAAAACCGCGTAGGTATTTAATACGGATAACGTAGATTTTCTACCTTAATCCAACCCTAAACTGTGCGTAGGATGATGAGACGCCCGGGTCGGTATTTTGTAGACGCGTACGCTCACGAATAGGGTCATCATCACGGAAATCGTATAAAAGGTGTACGAACAAAAAGTTAAAGAACTAACAGTTTTGTCTCACGCTTAATGATGGTTTTCAGGATTCCTCTTTGTGCGATGTCTCGGAAGTTCCGAGTCAGAGGTGTGAAACTTATTAAAAAAGATGGCCGCGCGCTACGTCGTTCAAGTTGTCGTCGCAAACAGTTTTATATTAAAACAACAGATTATAAAGTTTGGATATTTACATTTCAAGTAATGATTATACGTTATTCAATGATATTTTGATGGCGTGTTATTATGTTTAACTGACTGGAAAGAGGAGATCATTTCAGTCTGTGAAGAATATTAAATCAAATAATCAATATTTTCTACGACAAATATTTATATAGAGAAATAAACATTTAGTATCGAAATTTTACTTTGATTTCTTGCTATTTTATTTTGAATTATATAAATTAAATTTGAGGAAAAATGAATTTTAAACGATAGGTATTTAAATTTTTCAAATATTTTGAAATTAGTTTTAATTAAGATTTCAAAAAGTGACAAAAAAGTAATAAATAATTTTCGTTCATTGACATATATGAATATGTATATAAAAATTCTAAGTTAATATTTACTTTTTTAAAATTATTGTACATTAATATATAATCTGATTAAACATTGAAATTTAAATTAAAACTAATATTTCATATTCAAAATGTTTATCTTTAAAAATTATTACATTTAATAATCAAAACACCTATACAAATATAAATTTTTAATATCTACTTTTAAATAATGTACACGTAATTCAAATGAAAAATCGAGATAGAAAATGAAATATTCAACGATAGACACAATTTCCACACTATTTGATATAGCTTGAAAAGTGCCGAAATCAACAAAATTATAAAACAGCATTCAAAGACGAATTAAAATTTTAATCATCCGTTTTACATCCTTCCTAAAATCACTTACATTTCAAATAAGTAACTGCGAAAACTTGAAAATGTTCCTTGTTACGAGAAAATAAGTTATTGCTCGCGATGATAATTGAAATCTTTAACGAAGGTTTCAATTCGTCGGATATAAATAAACGTTTTCGGAATCGTAAGAACAATCATAAAATATTGTCTCAGAAACAGCACAAAGTATTTTACAGCCCTGTTCGTTAGAAGAAATTCACGTCTCTTATCAAACTTAGGCTACCCCGCTGTTGTTGCCTGTCAAAAACATCCCTTCATTAGTGAGTGAGATTTTCTGCTTTTGCTCCATTCAAAATAATTGTCAACTGACTGATGATAAATATATTATTATGGATGGATGAAGGTTGAATAATACTTTCTGTTTTATTGTAAATAAGAATTGTTTCGGTATTATCGCAACTGTGATTGTTTTTATGACCACCTTGAATGAGAGATATATTTTTGTACTTTATTACAGTCTTTGCTGGGATTTAAGAATATTCTTTAGAGATATTTTAAAATTATATTATATTATATACATATAATACATAAACGAAATGATATTTATGCAGTTTTAAAAATTATTTCAAAGTAGAAACGAACTTTCATAACAAGTAATGGTATTGAAATTGAATAAAAATAAGATTGTTTTCGATTTGAATTCCATTAAAAAAATTTACATAAAAATACAATTTTGTTCGTAGTTTTACTTCATTTTTTAATAAAAATCTTTTTAGTTATTGAAACTATTTTATTACAAATATATCTGCAGTTTAAATCAACATAAAATTCCATAATAAGATTTATTATTACGTCATAATATGCCTTTTTATATATATTTTTTAATTAAATCAGAAGTTGTCTATTTTTAAATTAACACTGATTATGTAAATACTTAATTAACTATGACAATACGAATGTTGTAAAATTCCATTACTTTAAGTATCTAAAACGAGCACTGTGTGTATCTGTTTATCGAGATTTGTAGTAAAAACATTACTTGAAAAAAAATATCGCTCTTTGTCAGTAACCGATAAAACGCTTAGTAGTTGAGCGCCTTAAGTTCCGATCAAAATAAATCCCTCTTATATTCTCTGTTCACGCAATCCCAATACACATAGATAATATTATACTGAAAAAACAATAGGTTTTACTATCGCCACAATACTATATTGGATATTAACGTTAAACCCAGGTGCGGACAGAATGCGTGTATATATCTAAAGCACTCCCGAAACGTTTGAAAACAACATCTCTACTACTAAATCCATCGAGTGCGAGAGGCACTCGAAACATCCCCCTTTTACGTTAGGGCTGCAAACGCATAACGATGGCCTGGACGTAATGACCTTCGGATAAAAACATATCATTAATCTAACACTTGACGTTTTGTGTTACGTAATTCAGATCTTCTTTGGACGACCACTTCTTCAGTTTGGTGGTGACCAGAGCGAGTGCATCGTCCTCTCCACCATCCACGTTTTCAGTAAATAGAAAATATTTATAGTATTGACCAGTGATCTCTCTATTGTCATTCAATATTTCGAAAAAAAATGTCTAGTTTCAAATTTAAAAATAGAACTGATACTAATTTTCAGATACAGTACTAAGAAATTATTTTCGACTATTTTTAACTAATCTTTATTTATCATACATACATATACATATACACGTACACCATACAAACACATGTGTAATTTATTCAAAGAATTATATTTGAAAATAAACGTACAGTTAATTAAAATTTCACATATTCATGTTTAATATTACAGACATTTTACGACCGTGAACTGTGAACTGAATGTTCTCTATTGTGTTTTATACGTAAGCAAATAGTTTCACATTGCTATATGCATAGGTAATATGCGGTTGACCTGTAGTTGCATTTAATTTGTTACTTTTACGACTGTAAATACCAGAGATTCTCAAAGCATTAAAAATATTTATCAACTGTAATATGTTTTAAGTATATAATAACATGCTTCTGTGGGAAATATTAAAATAAGTAATTTCAATTTGAAACGGAAGAGTAAATTTGAACTTCGTCAATGATATTTCATAATGAAATATGGATTTATTTTCTTTGTAAAAAATAAAGTAGGTGATTCACTGAATTTTTAATATAGAAATATTGATTTTTTTTAAAATAAATATATTAGTCATTGAATTTTTATATTTTTATTTTCATATAAAATAGAGATTTAATTTCATAAAAAAAATAAATACAGTAAATAATTCATTAAATTTTTATTACAGAATATAGATTTGGATATTTTTTTAAAAAAGTTAAATAGATTATTCATTGAATTTTTATATTTTTATTTTCATATAAAATATAGATTTAATTTCTTTCAAAAAATAAAGTAAAATTCATTGAATTTTTAGTACAGTATATAGAATTTTTAAAAAAATAAATAAATACATTATTCATTGAATTTTTATTTTCATAGAAAATATAAATTTACTTTCTTAAAAAAAATAAAGTAGATAATTCATTAAACCTTTAATACAGAATATAGAATTATAGATTTAAAAAAAAAATTAAAATATTATTCATTGAAATTTGATTCTTTTTCATTGAAATTTATATTTTTATTTTAATGTAAAATATAGATTTATATTATTTTAAAAAAATAAAGTAAATAATTCATTGAACTTTTTATACAAAATATAGAAATATAGATTTTTTAAAAAAAATTAAATACATTATTCATTTCATTTTCATATTTTTTTCATTGAATTTTTATATTTTTATTTAATAAAAGGCGATTCAACATTAATAAAGTTTCTCTCTTTTTATATAGAATATTTTTTAAGAGATTACAAATTTTGGGCATTTGATTTTATGATTTTTTTAATAAAACTTCAACACCATTTATTGTAAAAGTATTTTTTTATATTTGTGTATATATGTATTTATATTTCCAGAGATTAGATTGAGAATTGGAGCATTATGGGCAATATTTAGAAGAATGAATAATATAATGAAGAGTAAAATACCATTGAGCTTAGAACAGAAAGCATATGATCAATAAATACTATCTGTTTGTATTTATGGATCAGAAACTTAGATACTGAATACAAAAATGAATCAAAAATTTTTTGGAAATTGAACTAACCATGGAAAGAATAATGTTAAGATTTTTTAAACATGATCAGAAACCTATAAATAAATATAAGAACAGACAAAGACAACTGATATAACCAAACAAATAAAATCAATATGGGTATGGGCAGGACAAATAGCAAGAAGAGAAGGTAATATATGAACAAAAATCATTATGGAATTATTACAAAGAAACTTTAACAAAGATGAAGGGATAGTATTGAAATAATAAAACAAATTTTGGTTTTACAGAATCTAAAAAAATAAAACAGGATATCGTTTCCTGGATTATACAAAATGTCATATATGTAATAACATTTCTATCACCATTCTAAGCAACACATTTCAATATCTATACTGAGATACAGAGAGCTATTATACGACGGTGCATTATATGTAGTGCATTGTACGCGCACCTGTGCTGCCGAGCTGTATTGTACAACGACCAACATTGGTGTGATTGCATACGAACAATCTCATAAAGCCTTCAAGTTCTAACAACATGCTGAACATTTTAGCTTGTAAACACTTACAAATTGTCGACGTATTTCATTGAAATTAACAATATCGTATGCATTTTATGTATCATTTGAAATTTCATCTCATTTTATACATATGGATGTATATGGATACTTTGAAAATAAATTCATAATTTTCAATTATCAGAGAAACAACAATATTGATGGTGATTTATAACAATTAAACGAAAATCTGTCACAATCATTTTTTTAGATTTTCATTACAATCTTTTGTATATTAATACATTTCTAATTTATTTCTAAAAATGAAAAAAAATATTGCATACATAATAAATTCTTATACATTTTTAAATTCAAAATATTTTACATATACATTGAGAAGTAAATTGTATTGAACTTAAAAGAATCCATGTACGTAAAATACAAACACCACAATTACACACATAACATATATGGTATGTACATATCATCATCTTCATCATCATTCTCTTTCTATCCATTGTTGGATGAAGGTCTCTCCCAAAACTTGTTCCATATATATATTTATTACATATATTATAAACAACATAATGTATATTATTTCAATGGTTGGTTGAAATAATATACCTGGAATTAGATTTATTGGTGTTACTAAATCTTCAATAGATACTAGTAAACATAAATCTACTTTCCACTAATGTGGTTAGAAACACACACACATGTATATATATATATATATATATATATATATATGTGTGTGTGTGTGTGTGTGTGTGTGTGTGTGTGTGTAAATCATAAAATAATTACAGAATTCTTGTTTATATGGTAATATTTTAATTTGTTACTTGTATTTGATTTTACTATCCTAATAAATATAAATTTAAATTATATTACATAAACAATACATAAACTAAATAATTATTTTAATAAAATATTAAAATCATTAATATATTAATTCTCAAATAAAACTTTATTAATAAAAATGTTCTTTTCGTTAAAATAAATGAAAATTTCCCAGCTTCTTGCTTATATAAAACTTTCTCAAGAACGCGTTACAAAAATCTACTTAAAATATTCTTGTAGTAATGTTAAAAAAGTAAGAAAAAAACGGTACCATTTTGTTGATCAACATGATTTAAACACTTATGAACAACGGGCGGGATAAAAAATATTTCATAACATAACGAAACAACAAGGGTAGTCGCTGTAACAGCAAACAACCCTTAAGTAATAGTTTTTCATTTCGCGGTAGAATGCAACGACCCTCTACTACTCGGGGGCGAGGTTGTGACCTCCATAAAGAAGTCTTGAAAGAATGTTCATTGTTAGAACAGAGGTTATGTAACTGTTTTTTTTATTAACTTTATTATGTTATTAACTTTATTATACTTTTTTAATTTTTTTAATTTAAAAACAAGATGAAAAAAGCTTGTTACGAAAATTTACACAACAAGATATTTAAAAAAATCTATTTTCTGTTTTATTAAGTTTTAATATCTGTTTTGTAAATAAATATATTAATTTATTTTTAATACATATTCTGTTTAGAAAATTAATATTGAAAATTATTTATTTCTGATGTTTTATATTATGAAATATATTTATCAAACTTGTATATAAAAAATACAATTTTTATCTTAAGTACATTTAAATTTAAAATATTAATCGGATGAAAATTGAAATTAAATAATACAAGGGATATTAAAAATAAAAATATTACTAGAAAAATCAAAATTAATTAAAATAATTCCACCTAATCAAATATAACAGTATTTTAAATTTTGATAATTTTCCAATACAATAACTGTGTTAATTTAATAGATGTTATCGATTATCATTTTTATTAATGATAAATGATATGATATTAGCAAATTAAAATTTATACCAGTAGTGTGATTTTATTTAATGTGATTTATAAATTATTATTTTCATTAGGAAAACATTTATCCAGAATTAAGTTACTCAAAATAGAAAAAAAAATTAAGAAAATTGTACAGAATTGATTAATGAGTATAGAAACGATTAGTCTAATTGAAATAACATTGTCTCAACATGCTATAAAAGCGATTATGTCAAAGAAAGACATATAAAATAAATACATATACAAGGTAAGCCATACATATACTGTCAAAAATATTAAAACATATTTTGTTAAGATTGCCATCGTTTAACAAACACTGGTGTTGCACTAAGTGGTACATTTGTCACACCAGTCGACCGCACGGCAGCAACACCAGATAAACACGAAGGCGATGTAAACATACACGCAGTGCCCTTGCTCGGCTCGCTATATGAACCACCACATCTAGGAGCAGCAGTTACCCTCCGCATCCGATTTACGCCCGCTAAGTTCGCGGGGGATGAAAAAAGAAACTTTCTCTAATCGAGTCACATTTCATCATATCTTTTATAAGTGACGCATGTGCTGGTACATTTTTATGCAAGTAGATTCTTCGCACAAATCATTACACATATAGAACATAATTGTTTATTAGGTACTTTACGAAGACATTTATTTATTTAGCACAGACTAACTTTTTATATATACAATTATTTATATATATATATATATATATATATATATATATATATATATATATATAAAGTACTTTAAATAATAATTCTCATTTATAAAAGGAAACCCAGTCTAATTATATCTATTAAAAGATATTATTTTACAGTTAAAATTCATTTATTCAACAAAATAATAAATAGTAATTATATTTTTTTATTTCCAAAATTCCCTTTTTAAACATGTTTTCAAAAATCTTTATTTTCCAAAATTTAAGAAAGAATAAATAATTTTATTGAAATATCTCTCTACTAAAAATTAATTTAAATTAAAAATCTAACCTAGAAGAGTACTTGTATTCGGATACAGAAAATAAAATTAAAAAAAATTTAAACCGCTTCTATGATAAGAGAAATATTATCTCTTGTGAAGAGGAGTAATTGATTTGAGGTAAAAAGATTATTGATCATTAATTTTATATATACATCTATATGTATGAGTAAAAAAGAAAATTTATAATCAAATAAAATTAATTAAAATGTAAACAAAATGATTCTGACGATATGGCATGGCCATCGAAATGTATTAACCCATTGTTTTTATTAACAATAAAGTGAATAATAAGTGATTATTGAACACTTTATAAAATATTGTGGTGTTGAGGGTGATAATTCATTTGTGTTAAAATCAAATAAAATATTTGCATAAAAAATTCAATTAATTTCTTATTTTCTGATCAAACAATTTGAAATATATGTTTTAGTTATAAGTATACAGAAAATATTAAAAATTGTACTTATCCAAATTTCAAGTTTGTAAAATTTCATAAAATGACCTCTTACCTGTAACAAAGAAAAAAAGTAAAATTTTGTATGGGAAATGATTATAAATAATAAAAATGTTTAATGTAAATAAATGCATTATAAAAAAAAATATAAATACTTTTATTTATTATTTATTGATATTTATAAAAGAAAATAATAATATTTTAACACATGTATCTTACTCTTATTTTATTTTTTCTGTAGAAAAAAAATATTTTTTTACAAATCTCAAATTCGCAAAATAATAATTTTTATCTGTATAAAAATAATTAATTTTTTTAACTCTGAAAATTGTAAAAAAATATTTATTTATATACAGAGAAATCAAATAATTTCAAAATAAATTTATTACAAAGTTTATAAATTACTAACAGAGAAATCCATTTTGTACGTTTTTAATAAAGTTTTAATCAATTTTTTTAGAATTTAAAATATACATTGAATTTTTTTTGAAAAATCGATACACGATATTGATAAAATATAAATAATAATACAAAGTTGCATATATATAAATATATGAATGTGTATGTTTGTGAGTGCGTAATACAGGGACGTACAGATGTATTTTTATACTTTATAGCTGTAATTTTTTTGGAGTTTGAAAAAGAGACTAAATTAAATACACCAATTAAAAACATCATTTTAAGAGTACACACAAAAACATTCATACATCACATAAAGTAGATGTACATGTTTTCATGTCAAACATATTAGTTACTGATGTAAAAAAATGAAATACACGCAAATACATACAAAAAACATGTTTCTCTTTGAATACACATACATAACCGTACATATTTTGCTTAGTCCGTTTTACGTTTCCAGAACTAACGTGTCAAATTAGAACTCGTGTAATCAACAAAAAAAAACAAACAACGAACAATGGTAATAAAAAGTGCATAAACGAGAATTTTTATAGTTTGAATAAAAATATCGTATGTTTAATATCTCGGAAATAAAATATAATATAATGTATGTAATAAATGTATAAAATATGCGCATAAATTGAATTAGCAATCTCCGAGTTCAGTGGAGCAGTTGTATACATTTGTTACTATTCAAAATATAAAATAATATCAGAAATTATTCGAACTTTAAACGATTGGTGAGTTCGGTGTTTATTTTTATTTTTTTAGTTTCAGTGTATAATTATGAATTGAATTTTAGTGCTGTGGAAATTGGGTTAAAGTTCAATATTTCCATTATTATTTTTTTACATAACTTAAAAATAACAAATTGAAAATACAGCCTTGCTTTTTTAATACTACAATTTATATGATTAGCTATATATTTAAAATATATTAATTAATAATAATCTGTAAGCCAATCTGCGATTTATTTCATCTTATTTCAGATTTTTATGCAAAATAATAAAAGACATTTTCAAAACAAAATTATATAATTATTATTTTTTATAATAAATAAATATAGAAAAATCTTGTACCATGATTATTTCATTTAAAAAAATATAATTATTACCATTTAAATAAAACGTTACTGAAAACTGTAAAATTTAGTATAAAGCTTTATTCAAGTTTAACCAATTATTGTTCTAATAGAAGAAAGAAAAAAAAACACACAGGAAAAAACATACCATTAAGTACTGAAAGTGAACGTTTCATTTGTTGTATTAAATATAACAATGACGAAAATCGGCCAATAAAAGAAAATATTTGACGGCACGAAGATTTATAGTAAAGAAGAGGAAATAGATGAACACGTCACGTAAAACAAAGACGATGAAATCGAAGAAAAAGGGCACACCATGCCAAAGAGACTGTCTTTTGCAGCCGAACTGAAGTGAACAAAGATTTATATTGCCGTTGTGGTTGGTGAGTTTTTGTTTCGACCTCGACTGCCATCGAAGGCGCCACTAGTGTTCTCAAAATCCTTCAGTATATAACTTATCCTTCAATATATATATATATATATATATATATATATATATATATATATATATATATATATATATATATATCACATATTATAAAGACAAGTACTAAAAACGGTGTTTCTCAAAAGTTTTTAAGATACATTAAATATTTTATAAAACAGTAGAAAAAATGCAACAACACTTATTATAAATATGGATATAATTTTTTTCAATATATTTCTATTGATATATAATTAAATAAAAAATACTATATTTAGAAATCAAA
This sequence comes from Neoneuromus ignobilis, assembly GCA_029203775.1. Lineage (NCBI taxonomy): Eukaryota > Metazoa > Arthropoda > Insecta > Megaloptera > Corydalidae > Neoneuromus > Neoneuromus ignobilis. The sequence continues at coordinate 38,162,758 of CP092092.1, forward strand.
TTTAATTATTATTACTGTTTAATTTTGTGTAATTTAATCTTACATAAAAAAGAGAATTCATGACCTAATTTAATTAAAGACCATTACTAAAGATCTATAAGTAAATATTCGATATAAAATATTAACATTCTCTCAATAAAAATAATTATGTACATAAGACAAGAGATAATATATTTACACTGCATTACTTAAGTATCGATTTGTCCTTGATATTTACTGAAATGATCAATACTGAAAGTGCTTTTTATTTCACACTAAATCAATAACATTAATTAAGATAAACAGAGATTATTGATTTAGTATCAGATGATGAAGTCAAGGTAGTTAAATAAAACAGAGCATGTTAATTAAGCAAGAGTTAATAGATGCTAAATAAAATCGAACTATATTTATATTTAGTTATTTTCTAGGAATATAAATAAATCCATATTTTATATATCAATATATATGTCTTGACTATGCATGTGACAATCAATACGTATAAAAATATTTTTTTTTCAACAGATACAAATATCAGAACAAGATATATTCCTATCTTGGGATACATGATCGTGTTATAGTAACCAACAGTTTTGCATATACGTGACAAATGTCTAAAGTTCCAAGACAGTCGTAAAACTCGCGCCAGTGTTGAATTTATAAATATATTTTGGACATTTTTATGACGAATCATTTATATATATATGCATATATATATATAATATAAAATTCTTCAGTGAATTTAAATTCATTTAATAATATAAATAAACTCAACTGATTTAACAAAAATAAAAAGTCTACCACTTAACATATTATTTTTTCTTGATATTTTCAAAATTTTATTTCCATAATATTTTTGATATATCTTATGTGATTAATAAAATTGTATATCTGAGAAAAAATATTTTTTATATGAACAAGATTATGTGTATATTTGTAAATATATATATATATATATATATATATATATATATATATATATATATATATATATATGTACAAAGATTCAATCTATTTTACTTCGTTTCTCTGAAGGAAGCGATATTTTGCAGAGGTAAATATTTTACAAGTAGTTTACTAGAAAGAAAAAAAGATTTCTAATTTAAGACAATTTCCCATTCCCAAAAAAAGTTTATAGTGAAAGAAGTTCGAGAAATTCGTGTTGTTTATACTAGACTTCAACACGAACATTGATTTAAATTTTATTTTTAAGGTAGAAAATCTTTTTCCAATACAGTACTGTCTGAAAATATTTTCGATATTGCTAGTAAGATTCTGTTTTAGACTAGTGAAAATCTTTCGTCGAGTTCAACAGCTATAGAAGTAATTCTTTAAATTGTTTTTAGAATTTAATATAGAATATTTATATTATTTTTTTTTAATTTAATACTGAAATTTAATAAATTATACTATTATGGTTATATTTATTAATTTCTTGTATATTTTTTAATATTAATTATATAGAATATAAAATTCAATTTAGTGTATAAAAATGATATTTATAATTTTTCATAATAACAAAAATGTTTGAAATTAATATCATTTATTTTAAATGATTTTTAAATTAAATTGTAGATTATTTTTTTAGTATAATAAATATTATTAAAATCACTTCTATGATACAGATTTTTTTTGAATATTAATCACAAAATATTTTCCTTTAAAACTGAATCAATATTGCTCATTATATGAGTTTTTGAAACTTTAAAAAATTAGGAAACTTTCTTGTAAAGTAATATAAATATATGCATATATTTGAAAAATTTACATACACACAAATGCATATATATATATATATATATATATATATATATATGCATGTATGTGTGTCCCTAAAACATTAATTCCATTCTCAAAAATCCAGTCATTATACTCATTAATTTTTCTGAAACTGGCAACGATCCCATGGTACTAATTTCACAAAGAGAGACATTATAATAGAAAAACCCCGAAGAGAGAACATTAAAATAAACGATATAACGACGTTATACTAGAATCTTCGACACAGACTAAACAAATCTCTTGTATGTACGACCGAACTCACACTCTCGTCACAACAACTTTTTCAACAATCAACCTCTCAACGGGAGCGTCTTACTTCTACGCTCGGCGAAAACTCCACTAGAGCCCCGCTTGAAAGCTTTCGGAACAAATGTGGTGCCATCTCGGAACAAATAAATAGTTGCCGTTTTCGTTAGAAACGGCGTTTCTCGCTATACGACCGTCAATTGTATGTGAACCAGTACGAAAGCGATCGTTCATTTCGTCGAAATTTCAAGATGTTCTCATATATGGAGGAGTACAATATATTGATTGTAATAATACATATATATATATATATATATATATATATATATATATATATACCACACACACACACACATTTGACAGTAATAGCTATTTTACTGATTTCATTAGTAGAACGACTTCTTAAGTGTTTCCATTATTTCTTAAATAACAAATCCATATGGGTAGCTTGTATAGAGATGTTATTAATACATTTTGAGTGGAATTTATTGAAAACTTAATTTTTATCTAATAACAAATTCGATATCAGACTGTAAAGCTGTAAAAAACATGAACACTATAATACATTTTACAGTTCAATAATATATCGAATTTAAGATGTATTTGAAAATTAAATTATTACAATTGAATAAATAAATAAAATATAATTGTATTATTCGTTATTATACTGATAAAAAAAATCATATATATATATATATATATATATATATATATATATATTTGTACAAATATATGAAATATAAAAATTATTTTCTGAAATATAATTAAAATTTTATTTAACAATTACATTTAATTGTCAAAAGTTTATAAGAAAATCTAATTGATATAATAAAAATTGCAATTATTTTTTTATTTTATAACAATGTTATTTAAGGAGAGCAAAATGAGTGATTGTTCATGTATGTAAATATCTGGGAATTATTTTAAAATCAAAAAAAGTATTTTAACAATATATCAAAGTGTAACCAGTATCCATTGACAAAACCCTGCCTTTAAGGTACGATTATTAAATATAAAATATTAATAAAAATACTTGATATAAATTTAAAAAAATATATCAGACTTGAACACAGAGAACGATTTTAATAATTTCAAGAAAAAACATTCAATTATACAAATTAGGAGACATTTTCAATCCAAACACTTTATTTCAGTGATGGTTCTTATGAAATCATTATTTTCGATAAAAAATTCAATCGAAAATAATGAATTAGTAACTATTTTAATTATTACCAATATTATTTTTTTCAAAAACATTTACTACATTAAAAAATATACACAATTTAATTTAATTAGCAATTATTATTCAATTTATAAGAAATATTTTTTGATTTTTGTCACAATACTATCAAACGGAGTTGTGTGAATACTGTCAAAGTGTATTTGTCTTACATCAATGACTAGACGTGTTTGAAACATAAATTGAGTTCTGAACTTAGATTGGTTTGATATTCTTGTTTAGAATCACGTTACGTTGAAAGTTTTAGTAAGTATAAATAATTTTGAGAAGTGAATAACCTAATAATTACACACATGTACACTTACACTCACATTTATATATATATATTTCAATCTTTTTTTTAATTGTCTAAAAATTACGAATGAATACTTTATAATATGAATATTTTTGTGTATGAAAATATAAATTTCTTGACATAAAAAAAATATTTATCGAAAAATGAATACGGTTAAAAATTTATAAAGAAAAATGATGTTTGTAAAATAAATTTTTTTGTTGTATTGAAATCGTTATTTCTTCATAAATTATATTTGCGGACGTATTTCAAAATTGCAGACAGTTTTATACGTTTTAAGTACGAAATGTCTGTTGAAATATACATTGATAGACACTTTATCTAAAAATAATGACATGTTAAAAATATCATTAGTGTATCGTACTGTCATTTCCCTCATTATATATTTAGATCGCGTAAAAATACATGAAATATTCTAAAAATAAAAATTCAGTGAGTCGGAAATAGGGAAAAAATGCATTTAAAAATTAAATTAAGGCGTTGAAAACGCTATATACGCAGTCCATTAAAAATCCCTTTTTAACAGAAATACCGTTAACGATCTACTTTAAAAACGTAAATAAATCAATGCGTTGTATAAAAGACCGCCCGAAAATATACTTTCCGTTCATTAAACATGATAACGGATCAACTAGCAGTTGTATATATACAAGCCGCGACATGTACTTAACGATTGAAACACATCAATGGCTTTTTGTAGTCGTTATGTTGCCGTTACGTTAACATACATACATTTTATGTATGTGCAACGTCTGTGATTTCGAACGGACGTAAGTATTATTTCTACTGATCGTTTTGATATTTTCTAATTGGAATGGTTTTGTAGTTGTTTTCAACTGAAACACATATAGTTATTATGTGTGAACGGAAATGACAATTAATTAAAATATACAGACATGTACATACACAAAATATTATTTTTTTATAACAATAACAATACGTAGTAAAGTAAAATTGTAATCAAGATTGATTTGATATGAGATCCGACCAAGTACATTTAACTGAGATATTTTTTATAATAAAAAATAAACATGTATATTTAAAAAATATATATAAAAAAAACTAACATAATTTCTAATAATAGCAATATTCCTGCTTAAGATAAATCAGTCTCATATAAAACAATATCATGTTAAATATTTAATGGTTTGATGAAACCAGATGAATAAGAAAACACTACACAGATGGAAAATTGAAATTCATCTAAGTTTTACACACTTCTTTCAAAATATATTATTTACTGGTATATTTTTTTCTATAAATTTTTGATTTCATTTTTACTCATATACAACGAAGCAACAGTTTTTGTTGAAATTATTTTCAAGAAAAAAATATTAAATTATTTTAAAGCAATGTGTTGTAAAATATTTTATTTTCTAAACTAACCCGTTTTATTTTCCAAAACTATAATGCATATAATATATGTTTAATATGAAATGATTGACTCTTCCTTCTAATCATTATTTATAAAATTTTATTATAAATAATAATTAAATCAATTGAACTGTGTAAATAAGTACTGATATTAAACATAATCATTAAAATTTAAAATGTTGTAAACATTGATTAATAATATAAATATTCCTTTCATTTATATATTTAAATTATTTACTTAATGTCACTTAAATATAGATTTAATCAAATATAAATACATTTACGTCGTATTCAACAAATATAATAAAAAATATATTATTGTAAGCACTGAGTTTTAAAAATACACGTATATATATATATATATATATATATATATATATATTCATATATATATATATATATATATATATATATATATATATATTCATATATTCGGTGAAAACGTAAAAACATAAATTAGCAAAAAAATATCAATTTGTAAAATGACTAATAAAAGAGCTCCAGGGAATCATCTTTCATGTTGAATGTTTATTGTAATTTTGTAGATCGCAGCTTTTTAATTAAAGAAAAACATTTAAAGTGATTAATTATATTGATAAGTTTAATTGAAATGTCTGTATATATTTGTCTTGTAATTTTTATTTATTATAGAACAAAGTTAATTTTATATATATATATATATATATATATATAATATTTAAATGTAAAACAAATAATGAATAAGTTTAAATTTGTACTTTAAAGCTCACAATTTTCATTTATTCAGTTAATAAATCAATTAGTATTATTTATTTATTTTTGTAATATCGGTTACAACGTTTTTTAACCATTGAAATAAAATAATAAATATATTACACACATATATATATATATATATATATATATATATATATATATATATATATATATATGTATATGTATGAGTGTATATGAAATTGTGCTTTATTACAAATTGCAATTTGGATTTTTTTAAAAAATACAGTATAGTTCAATTGAAAGATAATTTTTAGAAAAATCTTATTTATAAAATAATATCATGAATAATTTTATGAAATATAATTGTTATTTTTTAATGTTAAATAAAAAGATTATTTTTATCACTTCAACACGATGAGATTTTATAAGTGTCTTATAATCCACTTACTGTTTACTTTGTTCGTTTATAAGCTGATACACATTTTAATGATATGTCATTATCTTCTAAGCAAATAAAGTAAATAATAAGTGATTATTGAAAATTTTAGAAAAATCTTGTGGTGTGATGTGATAATTCATTTATGTTCCAATGAATATGCCAGAGTGGCAATATATTAAAATAAAATTCTTGATATATTATTTTAAGTAAAATTATTTGAATATGATATTACTTGATGAACACTTTTTTCTTTTATAGTTTTATTGCAATGTAGTTTTCGAAATGAACAACGAATTGAATTAATTGAATTTGCTGCTAATCTATTTGTATTTAAATTTAGTTTAGTTTTACTGGATCACAGTAATTCTTTAATGCTAATATGTGTGTTATTCCAATGCGAATATGCCATATTTAGTTATAATCTTGTTTTAATATTGATCAATACGCAAATGTATGATATTTAGTTGGTTAGATAAGACATTAAGTAGCATAATCTAAAATCAATACGATTTAATCCTAATAAACAAGAAATAATCCTAACATTTCGAAAGAGAATTCAATTTGTGTAGTTTTGAAAATTTCCATTAACGATATTCAATAAATTTCAACATCTCTATATAATTTCGAAATTAATTTAGTGTATGTATCGTCCGATCCGTAATGCAAACACTTTATAAATAACACGAAATTAAACCTAAGTGCGTACAATCTGTTAATTACGGAATTAGTGAGTGCTATCTAACCCTCTAACCACCTTGGTTACCGGAAACCATTAGTGGTACGTTAATCCGGAAATTTATTAAGGGCGTTAGATTTGCTCAAGCATACAGATACTTATAACTTATCAGTAGTGAAATTCACGCGACCCCACGTTTATAGAAGGACGCCATTTTCTCAGCCGAAGGAGCAACTATATTAGACTGGTAGCGACATTGCGCCCCTCTTTCTCGTTCGTGCTACACACATCACTTCGTTTCATGATTCACGACTAAATTGTAGCAAAGTTGTAAATGAATACCTATCTAACTATGATACTACATGCATAACGTACATTAATATTTGTTGATATGTAAGTTTCATGAGAATGTTGCGTCTATTTAGTTCCGTAATGAAAATACGCGTACATGTTGGCCATATCGCAGTTCGTCTATTTTGCATTTCCAATATGTAAGCTATTAAATGTACAGACAAAGTTAGGAAATGTTTTGAATCTTTAATTATACGACGATGTAGCCGTGTAAATCTAAATACATATTTCAGTAATTAAATTTTAGATTTTTTCCACTATCTGACATATAAAATAAAAATTAATCATTTAAAACATCCTACTTTAACTGACATTGAATCTTTATTGATTTATAACGATGAAATAAAATTGAAATAAAAAAAATAACGAATTTTTATTATTGTAAATTCATTATTTAATTTCATATATAATAAAGTGATTCGAAGCTTTATTTGAAAATACCATTATTTGTTATAAATGGAAAAAAACAAACATTAATATTGATTAAATGTCATGTGATTCAAATATAAATTTTGCAACAAAACATTTCAACATAAAAAACTGAAATAATGTTCCTATTTATCACACATCAAATGTCTTGAATTGAAACAAAAATTCTTTATTGAAAAACAGGAATATAACAAATATATATATATATATATATATATATATATATATATATATATATATAAAGATGATTTCAACTGGCTATAGAATGCGGCGTGAAAATTTATCATGTTTCCAGATGAAGGCATAGATTTAGCAGTTACTCTGTATGTGTTGTTCACACGACTATGGTGATGGAGATGTTTTAGAGCTTCGATTCGCTAGCCGCGTTTAGTAACTAGTTGTAACCCCATTTTGGCCAAACTGGTAAATTCCCTGATATGTAATACACGCGAGTGAACATAGATAAGTACGTAATGCATTATAAATGTTGTGTTAAATTTATATCGCATATATATTGTTGTTTATGAATACAATGTCATTTCTTATTTAAAACCAATTTAGTGGACTTGATTTCTTCCAAATTCTTTATATACATAAATACATACATACACGTGTCTTACTATCATTTTAAAAAAAATATTAAAAAAGCCATAAAACACAATGCTCTTCTATGAGAATTTCAGAAATGATCCAAGTATAAAATTGTTCAAACGAGGAAATCCATTACTGAATGGCAAATATATATATCCAAAATTTTGAAGGTCAATTTATTTAAATTAAAGAGAAATATGTTGATTATATTTAAAAAAATAATAGACAGATTATTATTTTTAAATAATATATATATATATATATATATATATATATATATATATATATATATATATATATGTATATAATGATGATAGTTGTATCGATTAACTGAAATGTTTACAAACATAAAAAGACAATATTACCTCGAAAACCGATCGCAAACAGTTACAACAACAATTAAATTGTTTTCGTGACCGCGCCCTCCACCGTGAGGCCTGTTAACAAACATAGCCCATATAAACTTGGTATACCTTGTGCACCCAGTTTCTATTATCGAAGTCAATACAGTGCGGACCAAATCAAACAGATCTATTACGAGCAACTAAATAAACACAAGACTTTGGATGACGATGTTACACAGAGGGATGAAATACCACACAAGTTTGCACAAACATCAGATACTGGATGTGAAACAAGTTTTGAGGTCACGTTTACAAAACAGTATCCAATACGTATTACTGATTGCATAAACGTACAATAATCCGTGATCGGGGATCTTTATCCTACAATGTTGCAAACAAGGAACTCATAGTTGCAGAGATAGTTTTAACATGTATAGTTTTATGAAGAGTTGTGCTTATGGAGCGGTGATGATATTATTTATTTATAATTATCTTTCAAGATGTACTATGGATTCACTGACGTATTACGTTTAGATTAGTTTCCCTTTGAAATTATAATATCTGTATTGACTCGAAGTTAAATGTAAAATGAAATACACACACATGCATGTACATACATAATAAGAAGAAGATTTAAAATAGATCGACTTTTAAAAATGTATCAAACAAAATTAATAACATAAAATCTAAATAAAAAAAGTAAATAATAAAATGAACACATAACACCAGTGATTTTCATTTTTAAAAATGTTGCATTTCATTATGAATATAAATTAAGTATTTTTTTAATATGATATGTAATTAGACGGAAATTACATTTTTGTTGTTGCTGTTGTTAGAGTATATACGTTTTTTTTCATGTTTACTTTATTAACATCCTTTTAATTTCAATGTGTAAAGTTTTAATTTGCAAACGTAGTTTGAAATTTTTAAAATACAATCAATGAATAATAAACAGAAATTTACGTATGAGAAAATTAAATGAAAGTAATTAACCGTTTATTCGATTTTTATTCCACTTAATCAATTTTATTTGCTTTGTATATTTTTTAATAATTACACAAATATAAATTTATCTATCTATACATTTCTATATATTTATAATATTTTTATATCGATATTGAATTATACAAAAAAAAAGAATTTAATATTTTCAAATACTTTTTCATTCTCTAATCGATGTTATATACATGAAATGAATTTATTTCACTTAAATACAAAAAAGCTATTTTCTATTAACAGAGTTTTTAAATAATTGCAAATATTTCATTTTACACAATATAAAAAATTGATAGATTTTCATTTAATCAAATATTTATTTTCATATTTCTTCAAGATATTGCAAATTTAACTAGACTCAAATTTTATTATTAAATTTGAAATTTAAACAAATAAAAATAAAATAATAAGCATTAAGTATTTTTTTTGCATTATATATATATTCATTTATATATGTATGTATGTATGTATGTACATAAACTAGATTTTAGAACATTTTGTTTACTTGTTTAATAACATAAAAACATAAAACACGAACCGATTTCCAGTAAAATAAATATTCAATCGAAATACATATAAGAAGAAAAAGAAATCTTTTCACTCCATATCTATCCGTATACATTCTTCAAAGAATATTTCTACATTGATGGATTTCACAAATACAGTTTCAGAGAGCACAACATAAAACATAAACTGAGAGACAACATTATCATACATAATATATATTTCGTTTCACAAATATCAATTTCAAACGTTCAATTTTTACTTTGCGATATCGACTCTAACCAACCACAGGTGAACTCTTGTGAAAAGAAGGGTTTTTTTCAAGACGTTTCCGATTCAGTGACACATGCAAAAAGTAACTCCGTTTAAAGCTGACGATTTTGATTCAAGCCAGTGAAAATATTTTTATTTGTGATCGTATACATGTGATGCGAAATATCAATCCAGTTAAATATTTACATTTTCAATAAATAGTGTATATATTATAGTATTATAGATACACACAAGTATACAGATTCATTTTTCAAACTAATTTATTTACATCAATACTTAGTTTTCTTGTATGAATCAGAAATAAATGTCCTTATGTACTTATTGATATACACGAGAAAAATAAATTTAATATTTTCAAATACTTTTTCATTCTCTTATCTATATAATATTATATAGATTAAATAATAAAAAAAATATTAAATTTATTTTACTTGTATATAAGGTATAAATATTTTTTCACTCACATATAAAAAAGTATTTTTTTCATTTAAAAAAATTCTTAAACAATTTTAAATACCTTATTATATATATACATTTCCTTGCAATAAAATACTGCCAAAATTTTATTTAATCAAATATTTTTTTTACATTTCTAAAACATATTGTAAATTTAACTAAATTAAAATTTTGTTATTAAATTCAAATTTGAGCAAATAAAAAATGAATAATAAATATTAGGTAAGTTCAGAAATATTTTTCCTGAGCATTTTCAGAATTTTTTTCAAAAAAATAACAACAGGTCCTACAAAATTATAAATAAAGAATTACTTTTGGTATATGAATTTTCATAGAAGAAAACATTCCACTAAAAATATGAAATTTAAATAATCTTTCATATTACAGTCGTTTATTTTTCCACGATTTGAAAATATCTGCTTTTCACCCACCCTCATATTTCTTTATGCAAGTTTATTGAATTCGCGTATAAAATGACAACATGATTGTATTGTAAATTTAAAACCATATTTAAAAAAATCATACAAAATTCATCGAGGTTATCAAGTACTTAAATATTATTCATATCGCGTATAAAAGTGAAAAAAGGTAAAATGTCTGTATAAAAAAGTATATAGAATCAGATAGAATATGCATTTGATGTTTTTAAGAATCCTTATCAACTTTTTCATCGAGGCGAACTTGATCGATTGGTTTGTTATAAATTGCGGTAACATTATAGGGGAAAATGCGTAGGGAAATCCAAGGAAATGAAATATTACTGAATAGAAGTTTTTTTCCTTGTGAAATATCGTGATGGAAATACCTAAAAGTCTGTGAAAAAATATCATTCCGCGAATAGAGATAACTAATTTTATGTTTCTAGTCACATGTATCGGTTATCCTTCTTTAATAATGTTTTTTTCATATAAATATATACATACACACATATGCACATTATATATATATATATATATATATATATATATATATATATATAATATGTAACGTAAGATAAATAACAATTCGGATCTCTTTGATGAATTTTTTCAGAGTTGAGATAGATATTTTTGATTTGAGACACTTGTGTATTCTGTTTTCGTTTCTAAAATACTGATATACAAGTTTTTTCATCTCTCATCTGCGACTTTTGGAACAAGTTTTTCACCTGGGCTTTTAAAGTATATGTTTAGAATGGAATTGAATATATGCTTCAAGAATGATAAATATGTTGTGGTAGTTTTAAAAGAGATTTTTTATGATATATTTTTAACTGTGAGTAACGTGTTGAATTTTAATATAAATATCAAAGTAAACATTTTTTACATGCGCAAAGATTGTTGTGTATCAATCAAACTTTATAGTCTTTAATATCAAACAAGCTTAGTACTTGTTTACTTATCTTTCTTTCAAAATAACTAATTTTGTACGTTGAATTAATAACAAATAATTGTTTAAATTATATAAATATTTAAAGATGATTCACCGACCGACAATTAATTTAAAAATAAAAAAATATTACATTTTATTCAATTGTAAGAATGACTTTTTCGATTAGCACCCTTTGAAAATGTACTCTTCAACCCTTATCGATACAGTTAATCATCAACAAAAAATACAACATGCGGATGTAATAATCCCTTTTGAAATTTAAAATCCACGATCTAACCCGATATCCTGATGGATCTTGTTATGTAGATAATTGATTTGTAACGATGTTATATGATAGTACCCTTTATCCCTTCGTCAGGTTTTATTTCGGGGTTACTAATAGACATTGTATGATATTAAAAAATTAGTTTGAGGGATCTAAGCTGCAATACTGACACCCTAAGGCGATTCTATATAAAAAATAAATTGAGTTGTAAGCATCAATATTTTTTTTCTTTAACAATAATTTTTGTGATGTTATTAATGTATACACATTGTTATAAATATTTACAATGTTTATATATACAAATATCTATATCTTTTTCAACAAAAATTACTGTTTGAAATATTATTATTTAATTAACTAGCTTCTAATTTTTTCATATTTAATAAATTATTAAAAAATGTGTTTAAAGAAAATATTTTTTCATATTTCGGTATTTAAAATATTTTTGTAATTGTTAATTTAATTTTAGTAGATAAAATAAATTATATTTACAAAAAAAGTTCAATTTAAATAAACAATAAATATAAAATATGTGATTTGATATGAGAAAAATATGAATATTAATTATATTATTGTTTAAAGTAATTGTTTTACAACTGAAAAATCTAATTAAATATATAAATGTATTAAAAATATTTAATTACATTTTCCGATCTTATTTAAATTATATAACAATGATTTCGAAATTACCATTTAAATAAACATAAAAAAAGTACATGTAAAATACCTGGCAGCTATTTTGATATTTAAACGATGTGTAAAAAAATATAATAACATTATTATCTTGTTTATATATATATATATATATATATATATATATATATATATATATATATATATATATATATAATGTTTAATTTAGTAGACGTACAAATAAAAAATCATATTTCATTAGAATGAAATTTTCGGTACAAATGGTTTCTACCACCTTTTATGACTTGTACCTACACAGTAGCAAGGGTGCAGAGAACAAGAGGCGCGTGCTGACTGGTGAACAAAAGTAACACCTGGTCCTTGAAAGGTTAGAAGACTATATAGATCTACCAACTGAACCCTGATAAAACTTTAAAAGTCAATTTACAATTGGTCGAGAAAAATACACACACATATATTCACAAAAAACACCTTTACGTACAACTACACTATATGTGTGTTTATGTGTGTATTTGTGAGTTTACGTGTGTATTTGTGTGTTTGTATTGTTAATATATATATATATATATATGTAAGAAAACAGAACAGAAAAGGATATAAAACAAGAACGACATATGTTTTTTAAAAATCATATTGTACAATTATAGTATAAAACTTTTATTCAAACATGTTTTGTTAAATAAATCAACGAGTTTGTATATTATACTTATTTATTTGACATAGTTATATAATAAGCTACTGCTTGTAGAACAAAATATTCTTTTAAAGTTTATATATGTATATATTGTTATACATCCAATAGCTTATTAAATAATTATGTCAAATAAATAAGTGTACTATATATATATATATATATATATATATATATATATATATATATATATATATTCACCCCTATTATATGCAAATTGATAAACTTATAAGAAGAAAACTTTCGTAATTGCTTGCCTTTGTGTAGTTAATAATGAATATTTAAAAATTATTTTTCTATCAAAGAAATTAAATTTATAAGATACAAAAAAATAATCAAACGACAGATTTTATAATTTTATGTTACTAAAAAAATGTAAAACTTAATAATATTGATAATAAAAAACACAAATTAAATAAATAAAAAAAATATGAAAAAAACATATCAATAAAATGAAAGACAAATTATTTATCAGAAAAAAATATTTTTCTTTGAAGAAAAATTAACAAACTATATTTCTGTAAAAGTGTATATTTATTTGTTTAAAAATATAATTTAAAACTAGAATCTAGGATTTGAATGTAATATAAAATTTAAATTATGTTTACAAAATCAAAAACACCACGCATGTAATTATTTTTGTACGCCACTGTACGATGCATACAGGAAAACTCACCCACAAAATAAAAAAAGCATTTGCACACTTTACAAATATATAAACACAAAAAGCATAGAAGGAATATAATAGAAAAAATGGTGCGACAAATTCTATACATGGAATAAACACAATAGGGGTCACAATTTAACAGGCCACTGCACGGTTAGTTAGTAAAATTGGTCTGGGGCTCGTGCTGACTGTTGTTGTTGAATAGTATACCCGGATATAGCTCGTCTAAAAATATAGGGCTTTTTTGTACGAAATTATTTGTTTTTAAATATCGATCAACAATATTTTTTGCAATAAATAATGAATTACATTTTTTTAAACAAATAAGTGATTACTTACATAGCCGTTAAATATAAAAAATAAGTCCTGTACAATACAACAAAATGAATTAAAAAAGAGAGTAACAGACAGATGAATAGATAAATTGTTGAACTGATTAAAACATATCTCTGTTCATGAGAGATACAAGCAATGATGACATTAATGCACCTTCAAAGGTCGTAATTTAAAAACAAGTAGTTGTGATTTTTTAATGAGCGCTGTATCACAGTTTATAATTATTTGCACCTGACGTACATAAAGAGTGCTGTCATGATTACAGCGAGAGTCACTGTCATTGAAAATATGTTATTGTTATATGACAGGTTGTCATATACGTAGGTTTATAACTGTCATTCATTTTCAGATTGGTGACGTATCGGATGTTGATTTCGGATTAAGTGAGATGCATTTTGCGTATATAGATAGTGGGATCAAGCATCGAACGAAGCATATTGCATCCAGGTATGAATTATTCATTTTAATTCAATTGTACAGTTTTGATTCAAATTAAAATAATATGCATATATATATATATATATATATATATATATATATATATATATATATATAACTTTTATAATTAAATGTCTATAAACAGATGATGTAAATGATAATTGTCTCCACATACACGATTAACGACTGATAATTTTTTAAAAAGACTTTTTTTAATACCTTTATATTATATACTAATGTTCTATACAAATATAATATACATTTAGATTATTAAAAAAAAAATATACATATAAAATAAACATTTCTCAAAAATATATAAAAACACATATTGATATTATAAATTCAAAAATTGGATAATTTTTTAATTCACTCAATTATAAATAATGCTTACATTTTATTAAGAAAAAATAATATCTTCAAAATATATATGAACCATTATATATATATATATATATATATATATATATATATATATATAAATATGTATAATTATTTAAAAAATAAATACTTCTAAAAAATATATAAAAACACATTGATACTATCGATTCAAAAATTAGGTAAATATGTAATACATTCAATTGTAAATAAAGTTTAGAATTTATTAAAAAATTTTTTTTTTCAAAATATAAATGAACGATTACATAGGATCATCCAAAAATAAATTTGTTTTATTAAAAAAAATAAAAAATACACATACACATTTTTCTTTTTAATAAAACACAAATCTAGGCGTCACATTTGGATGAGCCTATATATATATATATATATATATATATATATATATATACATATATATATATATATATATACATATACACATTTATAAATATAAACATTTCTTAAAATTATATAAAAATACTTATATTAATACTATGAATCCATAAATACAGTAATTTTGTCATTCATTCAATTATACATCATGTTAGATTTTATTAAAAATAATAATATTTTTCAAAATATAAATGAACCATTTATATATATATATATATATATATATATATATATATATATATATATATATAAAATATGTATGTATGTATATAAAATAAACATTTTTTAAAATATATACAAACACATATTAACACTATGGATTTAAAAATTAGATAATTTTATTATTCATTCCATTATAAATAATTCTTAGATTTTATTAAAACTTTAATTCAGTTAAATTATTTTTAAAAAATAGAATAGCTAATTGTATAGTTAAGTTTTATTTTTCATGTTAATTATAAAATTCAAGTACAAATTATTTATAAACAATAAAACTTCTTTGGATTTAAAAAATAATATTTTTTCAAAATATAAATGAACCATCATATACATATAAATTGTAATTATGAAAAAAATAATTACATTATAATGAATATTCGTACCTTGATTTCGTAGTGTCAATTCTAATCGCCATTCAGCTCACAACGTCGTCAAACCAGAATAGATGGTTATAATCATCCATTTTGGCACATGGTTAACATAAAAATATCAAATATGACCACAATACTTGAGAACACCTAAGAACTAATACATATTAACAAATTTTACTACATATTGTTTTATATTTAAAATTAATTATTTATGATAATTAACAAATTACACAACAAAATAATAAATTAAAATTTTAATACCACAATAATCTACACTCTATTTTACACAGCAATGTGTAGGAAATTTGACAATACGCATGCGCTTTAAAAATATTTAAACATGTGATCAAAAAATTCATTTTAAATTGTGATATGCCAAGGTGCATATATAGAAGTCCAAATGAGACTAAAGGGTTTAGACATACATTTTTTTCTTACTCTCATTTACTGTTCTTTACCATCCTTGAGACTCATTTATACCACCCGATATATATATATATATATATCCTATATAGACTCATTATATATATATATATATATATGTTCTTTTTTAAGATTAAGAGAAATCACGTCAAATATATATATATATATATATATATATATATATATATATATATATATATATATATATATATTATATATATTGTTCTTTTTAAGATTGAAGAGAAATCACGTCAAATTTTGTTATAAAATTGAAACTGTTTTACGATAAAACGTTTTACGTAAACTAAGTGAAAATAATAATGATTATCTTTGGGTAGTGTGACAAAAAATTGTCCGCGTTTATAAATCAACATCGAAAACAGATAAACTGGTGTAAAGTAGAATCTGTCTGACGCAAATAAACGGCATCAGTACGCGACATCCTCTTCGTAAACAGTCTCATCTCATGCTGGTTTTGGGGCACGTTTTACGCTCCACCGGGTTCATTTTTACGCAAATAAAATATTTTTCAATCCATACTTGCGCGTACATGCTTCACTGGAACTATATAATAGCACAAATTTCCTCGGATTCTGTGCACGGCGTACGAGAAATCGACGTGCGAGTGTCTTTCTTCGACATATACTCGAATCGTATTTCCTTTTTCTGTATTTTTTCGATATCGCTTTTTTTCTTTTTAATATATTTTATCATAGAATACATTCGATTGTATGTTGAAGCAGTCTCCTATGATGAATTTGTTTATTGTTTGTGGACCAACCACAAGATAGATTTTTCCATTTTTTTTTCTTACTGAACGATTCGTATTGAATTTGAAAATGATGAATTTTGACCAAGTCGACCTGAAATTCTGTTTTTATTACGACAGAAATGGTTTTAGTACTCATTTCATATAATAAATCATAAATGCCACACACATGCACACATATATACAGGTTTTTCGGTAGATAAGTTCGGATGTAATTTACTTGATATTATATTAAGTGGAACACAAGAGTTTGAATTACTCAGTAATTGAAATTGTAGATTTATGAATATTTTCACACACGCATAACATGTATGTATTTATTTTTCGTGCGTTTCGTCTCGTACAAATCTCACCCTTCGCGAAGGATTTACATTATTGTCATTATTTCACTCATGTGACGTATGGAGTTTTGTGGCTCTTTACACGCATACGTTGTATATATGTCTACTAGATAGGAATGCGAGTGGAGCATTAAATAATTCCTGTATTTATGACAAACATTTCCCAGGGAATACATTTAAAGTTTTCTGAGTCGTGTAAGCACAGCTTTAATGGAACTGAAAACTTATTCTGTAAATGGGAAAAACATTGCGATGGGGGGATGGAAATCGGCATGAAATATACGTGTAACATACAACAACGATGTGTTTAGAAATTTATATGAAAGGAGATTATTTTTTTATGTGATTTATGGAATTTAAAATAAAAATTTGCAACGATATATTTTATATACGTATATAAATACGAATGTATATTTATTTAAACGATCTTGCACGCTTATGTTCACACACGTATACGTATGCAAATACACGTATACATTCAATAAACACACACACACATACATAAATATACACGTTATATACAGACATATATATATATATATATATATATATATATATATATATATATATATATATATATATATATATATATATATATATATATATATATATATATAATATAATATATATATAGGTACTATGAAGTCCTAGTTCCTATATACATGGTTAGTAACGCAAAAATACAGTAAATAAAATAAAAAGTCAAATTTTATTTATTTTTCTATGGTTTATTTTTTGATAATTTCCATATGTATTTTATATAGGTGTTTAAAATGAGACTGAAATATTTAAATGTACATTTACTATTTTTTAGTCTCATTTGGGCCAATCTTTATAATATACTTATTTTGTAATAAAGTCAATAACTTAATGATGGTTACTTACGAATATTTTATAAGTAGTTCTTGGAAAAAAACCTTAAAAGTCATTTTTTCCAACCTTCTGATTTTGCATGACCCTTTAATTTGAAAAAACACAATGAAAATATCAAAATAATTAGGAAATTAATAAATTAAAAAAGTGTAACATTATAAATAAATCCAATACCATATATTAAAATATAATATAACGAGATAAAAAGAATTAAAATTAAAAAGAATATTATTGGAAACAAAAAAAATGATTATATTAAATTATACATATTTTACAAAATTTAAAATATATATCATTCTTTATTTTTGTACAAACTACAAAAACTACTCTTGTTTGTCAAAGTTACAGCTTTATATATTATAAGAGTTTTTTAAAAAAATCGACATGAATGAAACGTCCGTATTTTAAAAATCTTCCTTTTTCAGTCACATATATATAAATGTTTTTATAATAAGAAATCGTTGCACGATTCATAACGTACTCGTACAGGGAGAAAACGACATAAGAAATATCCAACGAACGAAATGAAGTAGCATTAGACTTAAACACTTCACAAGTGTAAAGATCACTAACCGAAAAAGCACATGAGACATGTACACATTTATAAGAAGTATCTTCTTCTATTTCCTGTTCTTCTTATACTGTTTCTTCTTATACATGTCCTTGAAAAATGTAGTTCAACGAAATGTAAATTTATCACAACTGTGTTTCGTACTTCAGAGGTTTCCCCTAAAGCAAGAGTCTTTCTATATGTATGAATGTACTGTGTATACAATGTGATAGTATAAAGGTTATATGGGGAAAATTTAAAAATAGAAAACAAATGTTTTCTTTCGCTAAACATTTATTTAACAAAAATACTTTACATTATTTATTAAACAATAATTGTATTTTTTATAAATACAAATGGTTCTTTAATAATTATTTTCCCAATAATAAAAAAAAACACGTTTTAAAAAAATATATTTAAATTTGATCCTGTCTAATTAATTTATCTTCATACAAATATCAACAATTTTTATGTTTTTAGTAAAATTATTAATATATTTATGAAATGAACATTTAAATTCATATTGTTATTTATCATTTTTTTATTATCAGTTTAATATTAATGATAATATTTCATGATTCATAATAAATAAATTAATGAGTGGAATTTAATTCTTTAAGGGAAATTTTATGAATATATATATATATATATATATATATATATATATATATGTGTGTGTGTGTGTGTGTGTGTGTGTGTGTGTGTGTTTTCACACAAAAGAGAATATTGAAGAGAATAATTTTCATTTGGCATTCTATCAAAGACTTGTTTCAACAGACTGTAATTTAAATTTTTACTAAAAAAAATATAAAATACACCTGCGTTGTTTATTCAATAAAACGAAATTTAAAATATTTTTTTTTAAAATTAGTTTATCAATATTGTTATGGAAATTGAAAAGAGAATAGAATCAGTAACCTAAATTACTGACATTTATTTAATTAAAAAAAAAACAAATTTATCACAGAAAAAATACATTTAAAATTTAATTTCCGTTAAAATTACATTTTCCTTTGTAGGATTTCGTTTAAATATTTCCTTTAATGAAACCGAATTACCGAGACTCGTAGTTCACTCATGTATGGAAGCTTTATCAAATTGTATACAAATTAATATTTTTTCGTACGGAGAAGTTTTTCCTATGCATGGAAAGAAATACCATCTACACGCGTATTCGACTATTTTTTCCATTCTATTTAGACGAAAATACAAAGAAACGATGAGACGCGGCCGGTTCAAAAGCAAATTCCATATTCACCGCGACCCACACCTTTAGCATGTCTCGCCACCTAGAGAGAACGTATGTATTCACTAGTCATCAGTCATCTTTCACGCATTCACAAAGGACTGGTATACAACAAAAAGGTCCACGAACAACAAAGTCATTTTATTTATGCATGCAGGTGTAAGTGTGTATGTTCTGTATCCGCCTACATACTCTTTCCACCATTAGAATGTACAGCAGAAGAAAACGAAAGGAAGGGTAGTGTAGTTTGACGGTATACTCTTCATTTCATATATATATATATATATATATATATATATATATATATATATATATATATATATATATATATATCTTTATAAAAGTGGTAGTATTTTGCAAAACCAACCCCACGGTTCGTGTATAAAGGGATACGCTGGTATTTCGGTCTTTTGTCTCACTCGAGTAGGAGAGAGCCATCTATTTACGAATTTATTCTTTTTTACTTTGAAGATGAAAAATAATAACATTCCAACAGTATATGAAGCGTCAATCATATTTTGAAGAGGGGAAAATATACGCAAACTGTTTTAAAGACAAAAGTAATATATATATATATATATATATATATATATATATATATATATATATATATATATATATATATTTATTATGAAAAAGAAAAGAATTAGTTATTTTTTATATTTGAATTAAATACGAAAATATAAATAAATTGTTTATTAAATTTATATTTTATTATTTTTTTGAGAAGTAAATTTTAACTTAAATCATAAATGTTTTTTTTTATATTCCGTATATTTCATACATTCACTTTTATAACTGTAAAATTATGTTCATTATATATTTATTTTTATATTAAAAAATATTTCAAGTTAATTTATAACAAGAAATAACATAAATACAAATCTGTTAAATATCATAAACGTTTTAAATCATTCTTTTAATGGAGATATAATAAAATAAAAATATAAGTACATATAATCTTTATTACCTTTTAATGAAATACATGTGAATGTAAAATTATATTATATTTTTTTAATTCATAATGCTACATTTCGTTTATCTTTAAAAACGAATGAATTAATAATTTATTTTAATAATTTTCAAATATATATCTATTTATATTTTCATATCTATTATTTTATTATAAAATATTCATAACGGAAAAAATATAATTTTAAAATAATTGTTTTAAGTTGAATATTAACTTGAATATCACAAAGTAATAAAATTATTCTTGAAGCGATGTGTAAATATTATGTGTATATTGAAATATATATATATATATATATATATATATATATATATATATATATATATATATATATAATATCGTAGGCGTTTAAAATCTGGGAACGAATTCATTATTATGTGTAGGTGTATTTCAAACTTTAATTAAAATTAAAAGTTATTTAAATTAACGAATTGTATTTACATATATATATATATATATATATATATATATATATATAAGTGTGTGTGTGTTTAGTAAGTAATATATACAGAATAAGACTGTAATGATAAGTGTGTATATAAATTTATTAGTAAAGAGAAAAAAATATAATTTATTATAAGAAAAACTTTTATTAACACAAAAAAATATATTATATTGCAAAAAAATTGATTTATTATATTATTTTTTCCTGTAAAATATTAATAATACAAATAATATCTTTATAGTGGTAATATTATTTTACAAAATAAATTTTCTATAAATTCAAATATATATAAATACATAAACAAGTGTATGTTTATGTGTGTGTATCCTTATATTTATTTATTTACGCATATGTACAAATTAAAAACGTACATAATTAATGTACAAAAATGGCAATGACGGAGTATTAATTCTATTTGTTAAACAACGTATGTATAATGTTTTATTTCATTTAAACAATACAGAAAAAGTGGATAATAAATAATTAATGATCCATAGAGATATAAGCACAAATACAAAATACAGTTATTCGAATATATATATATATATATATATATATATATATATATATATAATATTGATCTCACTTTTATGAACCATTTACTAATACGCGTTTCATTTTATATGAAACAAATGTAACGTTTCCATTCAACATTGTCCATCCGTTCCTGAACAACAAAAGGGGTGATATTATTTCAATGTTTCCACACTTCGAACTTCAATGTATAAAATGACAAACAAATAAGCGAGGTCCTTTTCTCGCTCAAGGCAATGGTAAAACAATAGATAAGGTATGAAATTTATATTACAGTGAAAAATAGCTCTTTTCTTTTGGTCGACATATTTACTGAATGTATGTAGCGGATGTAATATAAAACGGGGACTGCTATAGTCGACGTGTACATATATATATATATATATATATATATATATATATATATATATATATATATATATATATATTCACGTATGTGTATATCTGCGAATATATGTACGTATAAAAGTTTTAGTCTCTAGAGTAATATTTTTATATATGTACGTTTGTTAGAAAAATTGTTACAGAAACTAATTCACTTTAAGTACGTTTTTTGTAATACGAATTTTCGTTTCCCTGTTTTCATATTAAAATAAAGTTGATAATATTGTTCTACAACAGTGTGTTTGTCACTGCACGTTAGCCTTTTTGTAATTTTGAAAAAATACTCTTATGCATATTTTTTTCTATTCTACTCGTTCAGGGACAAGTACATTTAATATACATGCCAGACAAAATACATATACAACTATTTATATAACTATATATATATATATATATATATATATATATATATATATATATATATATATATAAGATAAATTCACTTTTTTAAAATGAACAATAGAATTTAATGTATTTCAGTTTTATAAAATATTTATGTAAATCAAATTGTAAATATTTAAAAAAAATAATGTATTTGTACACTAGATTAATTAAAAATTTTATATATTTATATATCTAATGCAAATAAGATTTTCAATTTTAAAGTGAAAATAATTTAAATTATACCATAAATACCATATTTTTGTATATACGAGGGTCGTTTGATAAGTATGATAAAAAAGTAAGAAAAACTGAATTGAAAAATTCAATTCAATTAATTAAGTAATTAAATTAAACTATAAATAAATTTACCATACTTATCAAACGACCCTCGTATATTGAAAATATTATCGATCAGAGACAGTTCTTTTGTGAACTGACATTGTGACTGATTTTTAATAAAAAATATACTTTTTTTATACTAGACAAATTAAATAAAAAAGAACTGAAGTATTCAAAATATTTCATATGGACGAATTGACGAAAGAATTTTTTCTTTTAGATTTGAAATAAAAGGAAAGATAAAAGAAACTATATAGTGGGAGTACGAAAAAATGTACGTATTTTATCTATGATTTAAGTATAATAAAACAGTAAAAGTTCAAGAAAAAAGTATATTGAAGCAATTTACCTTTCCGTATTTTCTATACGTTACGTATATGGACATGATGACAGGAAGAAGAAACGTACACAAAGGACGACACCGTACATACCTGTAACAAAACAAAACCATTTGTCACTGAGTGCTTCGCTGTGAAGAAAATGGCAATCAATTTGTTGTGCACGGAACAAATCGTAAACAGATAAAGATAAATTATACAACATCCGTAACAGATATCGTCAACCATTATGATAAATGCTTGTTTAAAAATGATATTGCAAGATTTCGTCATTTATCTTTGTGTGAAATTTGTTACAATATCGCACAAAACGACATATTATCATTATTGTTTATTACATTAAAAAACTTTTTCCAATATTCAAAATTTACGTTTGTTGTTTTTGGAATAAAATAAAATATTATTCTGAAGTGAAAAAAAAATTAAACTTGAAGATTCTTTAAATATTATAAATTTAATTAAAACGTATTACAATAAAATAATTTAAGCCGAATATCTCTTCATTATTTTTGTCAGACATCTCGATGGAAAAATCTAGATAATTTTTAAACTCACTGGAAAGATATTTTTTATCTGAAAATTTTATACAAGCTCGAATAAACAAAGTAATGAGTTTTAATTTTATTCAATAGAGTTTCGTATCGCTTGACCGACTCTAATGTTTCGTAATTGAAATTTTAACCTCGTCGATGAGATTATAAAAATTCTTTTTCGAAATAAAAATATAACTACGATAAATTCATTCTGCAAAATATCAATATCGGTCATACTGCGTTCATCAAAATTCTTTCTTCTTTTTTTAAAATACTTTTTTATTTATACAAAATAATCGAAACGTGAATAAAAAATAAAATAAATACTGTTTTATATTTTTGTGAAAACATTTACATAGTTTAAACTAGTTTTCTTAAAAACGACACAAAGTTGTTACAATTTCATTTCAGTTCAAATTCCATGAACGTTTATTTAGTTTCAGGTTAAAGTTTCAACTCGTGTGTATGTATTCATCAACAACCCTATTTATGAATTCGTCAAAGGGAAGTACTACCTTCTTTTTTGAATCGTATATTATTTAAAAGGCAATGTTTGTTTAAGTGAATGAATTCAGAAACAGAATTAGAGATGTTGGTACTTTTCAAGGATACAACTTTACAAAATAGTAAAATCGTTGCTGTGAATAAACTCAAGTATAAATAAAATAAAAACATAAATAAGAAATAGAGTTAAAATAAATACATACAACATGCAATATTTATTTATGTAAAATTCGCTGTATTTACAATTAAATGTAGTTTACTGGATTTCATGTTTTATTAAAAATATTTTTAACGATGTGTATATTTTTTTTAACAAATATATTTAATATTTTTCATTTTCACATATGTAATTTTAAATTATCATTCAATTTAACAACAAGTTATTTTTTTAATTATATATACATA